>DWMY01003505.1:0-10155 GCA_018249775.1 Heliconius hecalesia formosus | reverse complement strand
GTATAAAAATTTGAACGCAGCGGGACTCGAACCCGCGCCTCCTGGAAACCGACCAGGCGCTCTGACCACTAAGCCATGCGTTCTCGCCAAGCTACGTCGAAATTTTTATACGCTTGTTACAACTTAACAAAAAACTTAAAATAGTTTCTCTCTTGCCAAAACGATAATTCTTAGTAATTATCTTTGGGTAGCGGAAATTTGTAAAAATCTCCCTACAGAGATGCTAACAACATAAATAAGTAGTATATATATATATATATATATATATAATATTTAATGTAATCTTAATTGTAAAGCATTTATTTAAATTTTAATGATGTGACATGGGCGGAGGACCTTGCGACCTAAAAATAAAGGAAATTCTAGTTCAGGCGTCGACGTCCATTCTATTTAATCTAATTGTAACCGCGCGAGATATTAGGTCATACATTTGGTATAAAGATGTTTTCTAAATAAATTATTAATTTAAAGTCCATTGTGGGCACAAGCGTCTAGCTGTAACACAACGTTTGTGGGTTCGATACCCACTCGGGGAATGAATTATTATTTATTAATATTTACCTCTGGTACCAATATGCAAAAAACAACCCGACGTTGAGTACCGCCACTCAACACGCCAATGCCTCGAAAATCCGGCGGAAAGTGGACAACGAAATGTCATAACACTAGGAGATAGGAGTGATACAACTTGAGGCTGAAAAATTTATTACATTTAAATTGTACGTATATTTTACTGTCGTTATTATTAAATAGGGTTTCGAACGGTCAGTCGAAGTAGAATACCAAGTGCCGACGTCCTCGCGTTGCGACCAAGACGACGAAGGCGTCATCGTGGTGGACTCTGAGGAGGACGACGAAAGATGTACCGGCACTATGTATCGGGTATGATAACATGGTTTTTTTTGTATTTAATTCTATAATAGTATGTTTTTTTTCTAATGGCAAAAATTATATTAAAAGAGACAACATAATAAAATAATATTTTTGCAGTAATCGTAACCTATTATTTTAACAAAATCTAGCTGTTGTTGTTCTCTGTTTATGGTGTTCCAATTAACACAAAATAACTATAGTTTTCAAACTAGAAGAGGTTAGGCAACATGTTTTCCGGCTTTTCCGGCTATGGTGATAGCGTGGAAATTTTAATAATTTAATTAATAATAGAGTAATAAAATATGAGAATCTACGTTTACATTCATAATTAATCTCACTAACCATACTAATATTATAAATGTGAAAATTTGTGAGGATGGCTGTTTAATTTATGGGTAGCCGCGTTTGGGTTAGTAGCTCATAATAAATGCCATAAAATTGTTTAAGGAGGGAGAAGAGGACGAAGAGGATATGGAAGAAGAACAAGAAGTTGAAGGTGGCGAGGAAGAAGAGGAGGTGGAAGGTGATGATGGAGAAAATGTTGCACAACAGGTACATTACTTTTAACTAATTAATCTCTATATATAATAAGACAGTAAAAATATTTTGTCTGTACATTTAGTAATTTTGACTGAAATGGATGAGACACTTAAAAAGAATAATACAAAGCAAAAAATTTTTTTATTTTCTTGTCTGTCTGTCTGTCGATATATATGTCCACATTTTTCTCTGAAAGTAGTGAAACGATTTTCTCAAAAGTTACACCAATTGCGTTGTTTTAACTCAAGTACTAAAGTTTGGTTCATCAAAATCGGTTCATAAAAAAAAAGCTATCGTCATTCGAATGACCTCAAGGAATTAGTTTGCCTGCGAATGTTATATAGCAATCGCGCTAGTAAGATTCCTGGTTAAAGAATGACATTCGAAACGTCTTGGTTATATGACTGTTGATAAAAATATATATTTTTGAAGCACTATTATACAATATTTTATAGAATAAAGTAAACAAAATTGTATTGTTAAGTTTAAGTCGTAATTAATTCAACACAGAGATAAAGAACGATTTGATCTTCAAAGAAATATCAGGTAAATACATAGATTTTTTGGTTTGTTCTTTCGTTTGAATTAAATCTATATAAAAATGCCTAAAACATCTTTTCTACGTGTACTCTGTAATAACTACATATTTACCAATTGTACATTTAGCTAATTTAAAAACAGTACAGGAGTTAATATGCAAACATTACAGTTATTTTACAAAGAATATTATGAATCCTTACCCAAATCAATAATTTAACATTTAAGGCTGTTTCCGAAGCAGTACATTAAATTATTAAGTGACATCAGCACATTTAACAGAGCTTTAAAAAACATAACATAGGTAAATAGAACGTAATGTTACAAAAATATATACATATAATAAATAATTAGCTTTATGTATATTTTATGAATATCAAATATCAATATTTTTTAGTTCGAAACAATCAAAAATTAGAATTTACGATAATGTCGTATCGTATCGTCATTTTAGTTGTCAATCAATTCTGCTTATTAAATCAATAATCATGTATTTTAAGCGGGCGAAGCCGTGGGCGGGCCTCTAGTTAGTAATAAATAAAGTATATTTATTAATTGAGGCCAGTCGTGGCGCAGGGGCGCAAAGTGTGACTGTAAAACTCGGGGAAATTAAATATTTATTTACATTTATATTTTCATTTCTTCGCTCTGGTATCGAGGCAAATCAATTCAAACTTAAAACATACTGAACTATACTGCATATTATATCTACGATGAGGCTGTCATGGCGCAACGTCTAACTGTAAATGTGACTGTTATATGTTGAATTACCAATCGTGGAAATGAGTTATTTATAATTTCTACGCCCTAACAATACGAAACGCGGAATGATTAAGCACAGTATTTATTTTCTTTTTATTTAAAAATAAATATACTTCTATATTTGAAAAAAAATAAACGTTTACTACATATCAGATGCTAATAAGGTAAATATACGTATAAAGGTTTTTGCGTAGCTTGTTAAGAACGGTTGAATTAGTGGTCAGAGCGCTTGTGCAGTTTTTAAGTAGCACGCGATCTAGTCCCACTACGTTTAAATTTTTATACGTTTATATATATTTTTTTCTTAATCTGAAAAAACACATAAAAAAATATGTTTCAAAACTTATATATTTTGTTGACAGGAATCGCCCGCGCAAAGCCCGGAGGCCGGGGCCGAGGGCGCGGAGGCGCGCGGCGACCCCGACAGCGAGCCCGCGCCGCACCAGCAGATCGAGGCCATCAGTAGCGGCACTGAGCGTAAACAACTGTTTTTATAAAAATAACCTCACACTGTATCCCGCATTTAGCAGGGTAGGCATAGAGAATCTAATGTCAAGACATTCCATATCCCACTTTCCTCGGATATCGACGCATTGCATGTTGAGTGGCGTAACCCAATGCCGCACTTTGCCTTGTCACCAGAACGAATAAATAAAACTATTAAATATTTTATTCCCACTTGTGGGAATCGAACCCACAAAAGTTGCGTTTACAGTCACACGATTGCACCACGACGGTCTCAGATTTGTATATGACTAAATCAAAACAAGCAGTATTACATTCCAATTCTAAAATTGAAATAATTTTTTCTTTCGAAATAATCTTTTTTTTTTATCGTTTCAACTATAGTTCATATATCACATTTATACGTTATATAGTTCACAATTAAGGAATTTAAGTGTAACTATTTATTATTTTGCAAAAGGACATAGAATTTTTCTATACAGTGTTGCTAGTGATATTTATAAGTGTATTAATGCAATACAGCGTCTATTTCATTAATACACTTATAAATATCTATATATAGATTTCGATATTATCTATATGATACGCTGCATCCCTCACACAACAGGATAGGCAGAGGGAACGTAGTGTTAAGAAACTCCACTTTCTGCGGAATTGTGGAGACATTGCGTGTTGACTGGCGGACTCGACGCCGCGCTTTGCTTCGACACCAGAGCCAAGAAATGGAAATATAAATATTTCGTTTCTTCGATAGGGGATCGAACCCCAGCGTCACGACAGCCTATCTGTATGATATGATTATTTAATTTAATTTTACTTATCCTTCTTACAGCCAGCGGAGCGTTATCAATAGGTGGAAATGGTGGAGACGATGGGGATGATAGTATTGTACCTTCTACACCTACTCTATATGTGCCAAGACGAAATGATGGGTAAGTCTATTTTGACCCTACTTTGACCCTATTTTGACACGTCATAAAGGCAGGTGTCATCAATCAGTATCGGCGTTGTAGATATCAAACACTGACCGATTTTGATGATTTACACGTCAACCTATTCAACTTAACGTTACAAGTGCACTAAAAACATGATAAATATTTTTTTGATAAATAGTTATATATTTTTGTTTAATTTATAAAATGCACTACAGCGACAACAAAATGCCATATTTATAAAATAAAAAAGTAATAGAAGGACTGTTTCCAATGAGTTCAAAGCCTAATAAAAAAATAATTGTAGGTGCTTTTTATTGTACAATTTTTTATTATTTGATCTACACCACTACATATAGTTTAGTTACTTATTTGTAAAACCTTCGAGAATATAATTCCGGTAAGGATTATATCACTTTGCTTTGATTGTTGCAATATTGCCAATAAATATTATAATAAATGCGGAAGGCCGTCGTGTTGTAGCGGCAAGGCGTCTTATTGTAGACTAGTGGTTGTAGGTTCTACTTCCACTTGGAGAAATTAATTATTTTTATTTTCTCCTTTTGGGAAAATGTTTTGCACCATTCATTACGCAGTCTCGAAATTTCGATGGTAAACGGGGAATGGAACGTCTTAACACTAGCTTAACTCTGCCATCATTCTATATATGGGATGCTGTCTTGCGTAATAAAGAAAAAAATAGAATTTTTTAATCGTATTAATCTCGTATATTTATATGTTGTTATAAAATCAGGCAGGGTAGGCAGAGGGTTAATAGAGGGGAGGTGTAATGTCTGTGCAGGTTCGGCGAGGCGGTGGTGTCGCCGGTGGGCGGCGCGGGCGCGGCGGCGGGCGCGGAGGCGGGCGCGGCGCGCTTCACGTTCGCGGAGGCGGGCGGCGCCGCGTCGCACCACGACACGCACGCCGACCTGGCCGCCGCGCTGCCGCCGCCGCTGCCCTCGCACGCGCCGCCGCCGCCGCACCAAAGTGAGTCCTAAACAAACTACTTTTTCATTTAAATTATCTATTTGACAGTTTCATTTCCACTAAGACAAATTTCTTCGCTCTGGTAAGAAGTCAAAGCGCGGTTCGGCACCGCAGCTCAACGCGCATTGTCTCGAAAATTGGGCAATGCGAGTGATTAAGTGTCTTAATACTAGGTCCCCTCTACCTACGCTGGTGTATGCGAGAGACAGCGAGATGCTAAACTAAATATCTGTTTACTCAGGACCTGAAGGTGAAACACGTGAGTGGGAAGAATCGCGTGGTGAAGAAGAAGCAGCCGCTGTCAGCTCTCAAGGTAGCGAGCCATCGTCCCCTCAACAAGTAAGAGTATTGTACATCTAAAATATTCTCTATTAAATTATAATTTTGAAACGGGACAAAAAATTAAACGATTACTTTTTTTGTTAGTTTCGCCACAATATAAGATATAAGATAAAAATTATAATTATAATAAAAAAAAAACATTTTAAAAAAAGGTATAGTAATTAACAAAAAATATTAAAAGCAAAATGCATTTAGTACAGTACATTATGTTTTAATTAAGATAAATAAATGGGCTAGATTGTATTTGAATATTTTTTTAAGATATCGCTAAGAATGTCACGCGTAACTAATATTGCATAATAGGAAGGAGCCAGTGACAACCAGACCATCGTTATTTTTACGAAACCTGGTTTCTCTACACAAGCCGGCACAGGCTCTTGGGCCATAAAGATAATCCTATTTGTATTTTGTGTTGCGTGAAGGTAGCGGAAGAGGGGCGCGAGGCGGAGGCGAGTGCAGCGCCGCGCCGCGCCGCGCCGTCGCCGCACCAGCGCTGGATGCGCGCCGCTGGTATTACTTTTATCTACATATTATAATATCTGATAAGTCCTCTTGCATACCTAGTTTTTTAAAATCATAATTAGCATTAGTACAACTTTGATAAATCACTAAATGTAGTTCTATTTTACTGCACAAACCAAATAATATATTTTTTTGTATTATTCTCTTAATAAAGAGCTAATAGGCTACTTAACTCTTAATTAGGTATTAAAGTGTTAATAGTTAATAGATCTTTGCTTTCTTTGCCTTTTCATTCCACTTCGCTCCGTTGGACGCGTTGTCCATAAAAATATTGCCTTACTTGTAATTTTTTTGTTCACGCGATGAACATGAGTCCGATCTCTATTAAGGTCATGATTTTGCTCAGCAATATGCCCTATTGCAGTCCAATAGTAATCTGCCATTAGGTGGTTGTCCTTATAGACATTGGTATCTATACTAATATAATAAAGCGGAAGAGTTTGTTAATTTGTTTGTTTAAACGCTAAGATCTCTGGATCTACTATTCCGATTTACTTTTTTTTTGTTTTGTATGAAAGCTGCATTCTTCAGAAGTGCTATAGGCATAGTAATGTTATATATAACATTACTGTGTAAGTCTTAGGTAGCCTTAAATAACGAAGTAACAATAACAAGGAACGCCATTTAATTGCTTTAAGTGCGAGTATACTTTTCGAGAAAATGTAATATTAAAATAATTCAACGCTCTGCCGCAAGCCCAGGCTCGAGTCCTGCGGGGGCTCCCTTGCCGCCGATGACGTCCTATCATACAGCCACGTAGTGTTCATGATTGAATGTATTAATCTGTTGGCAAAAGCAGAATAATAAAAATATTATAGGTGGTATGCGGGCGAAGCCGCGAGTAGCCCGCTAGTCCTTCTTCTATTATCCTGATGTACTGGCGGAACTCCTGTTCTCCTTGATCCTCACTGTAATCATCCAGACTATCTAGGAACCTGTTCAATTGGTTATGTAAAAATACAATTTAATGCTCATACTCAGGTCTGGAAATGTACAACATAAATATTTCAAACAGGTTCTAGTCTTATTACGTCTTAGTAGGCTCAGTCCATATATCCATCGGTACTCCAAATTCAAACCCTTGACTAGAATATTGCAGAGAGTCTACAATAGGTTTACAGACGATATTAGGCACTCAATATTTCTTTTTTAAACTACACAACTTCGTGGTTTTTTGTTCTTTATTTTGTAAACAAATATTTGCCACATACATAACAATTACTGTTATAGTTGTCAACACTAGCTTTTCGTAATAAACTTACATTTTTCGAGGCAAAAAAACACTTTAACTTAAAATAAGATACGACTGAGAATTTCTAAGCTGATTAGTAAAATTTTTATAACTAAGTAGATGACAAGATATTAAAACTAAGCGAACTAAGCATAATTATATCTTTCGGAGGATAGTTAATTTTTTTCATTGATTTCTTGTGTTTCGTTTATCTTAAGAACCAGAGTCAATCTAAAAAAAAAGAAAAATGTATACTGTGTATGTCCAAAACCCACAAACAAAGTAAATGGCTCAGGTATTTTTATTATTTTTTTAAGTGGTGTAATTTATAATGGGACTACAACTGTGTCAGCCAATTTATGTCTATGTTTAAAATGATAATTAATAGACTCAGCTTTAATTACTTATCCCGCACAGGCAGAGGGAACCTAGTGTTAAGACACTCCGTTCCCCACTTTCTGTCGAATTCTGGAGGCATTGCGTGTTGAGTGGCAGAACTCAACGCCGCGCTTGTCCTCGACATCAGACCGAAGAAATGGAAATATAAATTTAAGTAAATATTTCATCTCGAGTGGGGATCGAACCCACAATCAGTCGGTTTTACAGTCACACTTTGTGCCACTGCGCCATGACTGACTTATATAGAATAGTATACTTATTAATTAAACTCATTCAATGGCATAAATAAAGGTCAAAAATAACGCAAGATTTTAATTTATAGCCATTTGTGCATTATTAAACAAAATTTCAATAATTATAAAATATTGGCCGCCGCAGTTCGAAAATTCTTCATCAATTTTTTTCCTTACTAATTCTATTAGCATATTTAAGTTTTTTTCCAGTAAAAATTAAAAGTAATAATAGTTTTTTTTGTTCTATAAATTACTTTTGAACTATTGATAATGTTTTTCAGTAGCAATTGCATTGTGTTATTCACAGATAGCGAGAGTGGAGCTCGCGGCCGAGGCATGCGCTCCCGAGGACGACCACCGAGGAGATCGCACAACTACCCTAGGTTTTAATACACTACCGGATTCAAATTATTTGTATAAGTGAAAATTTACAGACTGTTCTTTTATAGTTCACGAAGGTATATGGTGGTAATATTATTACAATATTCATGAATATTCCTACTTCTACTTATAATTATTAATATTTAAGTGTAGACAATTTATATGTGCTTCAATTATTCGCGACGCACGTGCGTCATAACAGGTGTTTAAATATAAAATGGTTAAAAACAGCTTGGAACAATTGTATTGACATAACAAAACAAATAATTTAAAAAAAATATGTACCGTTTGACATTCATGAATGTTAAATTAAAAATTTCGACTATCAGTAACTATATATTCCAATTCAATTTTAGTCATAAGTCATAAGATAAACATTTCCATACTTTAATTATTAAACTATTTTGATTGATGTAGAATAAAATAAATAAAACAATCTTTAAAGTATATTCCCTTATTTCAATAAACATATCGCACCCCTTTTTAGAATGATTCACAACATGATAATTTTGAAGATGAAAATGTGTTACTGATTTGAAAAGTGTATGAATCATGTACAGTAATTTTCTATAGGGGCGGTCGTCGGCGTTAGCGTCTTGACTTGATTGTTCAATGAGTCGCAACGGCGTGTTCGACTTCCCCACGAGAAATCGAATTATTAATTATTTCGATCCCCACTCGGAGGAAAGAGTTATTATTTATGAATATTTCATTTCTTTGCTCTAATACCAAGGCAAAAAAGCGCGGCGTTTAATTCAGCCACTCAACACCCAATGCCTCGAAGCTGAACAAAGACCTACGTATGTTTCACTATTCTTCATATAGGCTTAAATAAATTAAATAAAAAAATAATAAACAATATTACATGTCATTCTTATCTAATCAAAGTAAAGACAACACAAGGTAAATGGTCTCATTGGAATGTGGCGGCTACCAGTGTTAATAAAATATTATTGTAAAATATTATTTGTAAAATAAATTACTTACGTGGAGCGGTAGGACAGTGTTTGACTGTAAACGCAATGCTTATGGGTTTGATTCCCACCCTTCATCCTGGCATTACCTTCTTTATTGGCCTAGCTTGCAGTATGCACGAATGTATTTAAAGATATTTTCTGTGGAGAACTAAATTTTAGCTTTGAATTAACATTTTTTGTTAGTAAATTTTCTGTGTTGGGCACCAGACTATTCTAGAGTAGGCACTTACCTTCTCCGCCCGTGGCTGTATGCAGCATAAAGTGTGGAGTTAAAATAAAAATTGCTTAAATATAGATCCATTAATTGATCCAATATATGCACAATATAATAAAAATGCGAGACGTAGGCTTGTTCATGTTAATTTCCAAATAAATAACGTAATGTATCTAATAAATTGGCTATTACGTCATATACAAATACTATATATATTATAAATGCAATGTTTGTACTTTCTAATTTAATATTTAGGTAGGTACTCTTCAAAAGGAAAATCAATATTTTGGTTTGCTTTTGAACGTCGCTTAGAAACATAATCAAAGTAAGTACTACGTATTCGACATTTATTTTAATTTGACAGGACTAATGAAATGGTCCATAATAAATCAGTGAAATATGTGTCTAATAGGAGGTAGGTATTCCTTATACCTAAAAATTTTGTTGTTCAAGAAACTCTTTGTAGAATTTTATAAGTGTCCCTATATATTATTGTATTATTTCAAAAAACATTTCCCATTATCATCATCGCAGCCTTTACAGTGTTATAATACCTCAAAGCTCTCTCATTTCATTTTCATGGTTAATACCTAAGCCACAAGATTATCTTGAGAAAAGACTAATATAGATTCTTTTGTGAAAAAAGATTTTTCTGTCAAAGACAAAATCGTCATACTATAACTACAACAAATTATCTTTATACGTTAACTCTCAATACGTTTGATTAAAGTTATATATTTTTTACTACATGAGTGATTTG
>DWMY01003504.1:0-10158 GCA_018249775.1 Heliconius hecalesia formosus | reverse complement strand
ACTTCATATTCATTATGGTCATATATTTCATGAAATGGCGTCAAATGAATATTTATGAAAATATCACATACATAGAGACTTAACTAAATATGTGTTATATTGCTACCATAATATTATTCTTCAATTGAGCTTTGATAATTTCTTATTGTAATTAAGTCTTGACTGCTTAGGTTGTGGGTTCAATTCTTAAGGATTTTTTATTTATATTATTTTCGATTTAAAGTCTTTTTACATAAAAGTACCGTAGGCAACCACGAAACTGGTTAAATTAAAAAAGTAGTATTGTATGTATAATTTGCGAGATAAAATAACAAAAATATATTTATGTATTGATATAAAATAAATAATATAATGATAATAAATATGTATCGATACATAATCGTAATAAAAACTTATCGATAATTATGAATCGATATCACATTGCGAGTTCGCGTCCCACTCAGAGGAATCTGGTAACACTACGAGATCTCGAAATAAATGAACAGACAGACAGACGAACAACAAAGTGGACCTACAAGGCTTCCGTTTTTACTTTTTGAGGTACGGAACCCTAAAAAAAAAAGAAATAGATATTTAAATACAAACAAAATCCCCAAAAATCAACTAGTTTATTAACACACACTCTAAATACATTTATCACACGCTCCCAGCACAGGTATTCTCAAATATGTCCCATTTACTTTGACTGATGAATTTTTTGTTTTCGACCAAAAGGACGCTATCGCTTGCAAAGCGAAAATTTAATATCGCCAAAGCTCACTTGTGAAATATGGCAGTTTTCAGTTACAGGCTGCACTATGGCGGACTGTTTAAGCTTAAAATATTGCTACGCTGATTATAATATGTATAGTTAAATATTATTTTATATAAATTCTCGTTATAATAAAATAATATAATGTTGTGTTGTGTTTTTAGTATAATCTGTGGTGGAGTTACTGTTGTTGTTTTGTTAGTTGTGTGTTAATTAAATATGTTGGTATATTTTTATAAGATTTTTTTATTTGTTTCTGTTATTAAAAAAATATATTAAAGTAAATCAGCTTCACGCTGTATCCTCCACATAGCAGGGTAGGCAGAGGGAACCTAGTGTTAAGACACTCCGTTCCCCACTTTCCGCCGAGTTTTGGAGGCATGTTGTTCGCTGCGGGTTGTCTTGGTACCAAAGCGAGGATATTAAATAATTTGTTGTTTCGATTAGGAATTAAACACAAAACCTAGTCGCGTTTCTAATATGCCATCACGGCTTTGATTTTGTCATATTATGGAAATCAAAATCTATATATACGAATAAAAAAAATCAGCTTCACGCGGTATCCCTCACCTGCACACGCACATATATCCTGCACACAGCAGGGTAGGCAGAGGGGGCGAAGAAAATCGAAATATAAATTTAAGTAAACATTTCATCTCCTCGAGTGGGGATCGAACCCACAACCAGTCGGTTTTAAAGTCACACTTTGTGCCACTGCGCCACTACTGAACTCATCTGTACAAATACTACCAATATTTTGCTTAAATTGAGCGGAACGGAATGCTGTTCTGCACTTTCCGCCGAATTCTCGAGATATTGTGTTTTAATGTACGGTATTCAAAGCCGTGCTTTAGGGATGAGCCCCAGAGCGAGGAAATGAAAATATTAAATACTTATCAACTCCCGAATCGAACACACAACCATGGCATTTACAGTCATACGCTCATACCTCTGCGCCACGACGGCCCCATGATTATAATATTTCATGTTTTATACAAATACGAAATCTAATGACTTATATTATATTGCTTAATTCAGGCGAAAAGTGAAAAACGGAATGTCTTGATATTAGATTTGCTGGAGAGTAAAGGTAGCAGTTAAAAAGAAGTTAATTATGTTTATGTTAATCATGACTGAGGCCAGTCGTGGCGCAGGTGCACAAAGTGTGACTGTAAAACTGAGTGGTTGTGGGTTCGATCCCCACTCGAGGAATTGAAATATTTATTTACATTAATATTTTCATTCTCGTTGCTCTGGTGTCGAGGCAAAGCGCGGCGTCGAGTTCCTCCACGCAACACGCAATGCTTAGAGAACTCGGCGGAAATTAGGGAACGAACTTAACATTAGGTCCCCTCTGCCTTCACTGATGTGTGCGGGATACAGCATGAAGCTGATTTATTTTTTTATTTATTCATGACTGAGAATCGAACCTACCGAATTGTAGTGACAACCATTATATATTCAAAAGATCAGTACCAAAAGTAAGAATTTTCTAGAAAAACTTTCCAGCTAAAAACAGCTCAAAACACTCGTGTGGTTTGGCGTGTGTGGTTTCGTTGGTTTACTTAGTTCTTCTGAAAATTGAAAAATTTTGTTTAACATTTCGTTTAGTTATTTACTTCTACAGATACATATGTGATGTATACACGTATGAGGCCATCGTGGCGAATGCAACAGTATGTGTCTGCTAACGATATGTTTGTGGGTTCAATTCCTATTCAGGGGTATTTATATAAATAATTTATTTCTCTGCTCGTCAAGTGGCAAGGATCGGAGTTTTTTACTCTTGATACTCAAAAGATTTTTTCTAGTTTCACGTACATTGCAAAGTTTGCAGAGGCAACCTAGTATTCAAATATTGCGTTCCCATTAAGACACTTCTGTTACCCACTTTCAACCGAATTCTGGAGTTGGATGGCAAACCCAATGCCGCGTTTTGCCTCGTCATCAAAATCGCGGAAATGAAAATGTGAAATACATATTTCATTGCCACGAGTGGGAATCGAACCCACAACTTGTGCGATGCTTGTACAATACGAACTACAGTCGCATGCTTGTGCTCCTGCGCCACGACTGGTCTCAACTCTGTATCTCCAAAGATATGAATAAGTCTGGTAGAAAGAGGAAATGTAGTGTTGCGACACTTTCAAGATGGCGCAAGATTGCGTGCTACGTGGCGGAGTTAAACTCCGCGTTTTGTCTTCTAATGGCGAGCGAGGAAATGTTACATTCAATCCTGCAAGTGGAAATCGAACTCACAACCTTTGATTTTGCAATAAGCCACTAGCAACTATGCCATAATGGTCTCTATATTTATTTTACCTACAATAAAAACATAGGATAAGGCTACGAAAGACTTTTATTTTTTATACAAACATAAAAAAACAAGCGAAAGGGCAATGGTTAAAAACAATTGTATTTTAGTGTTATTTCTTTAGCGAAATAACTATTCTATTCCAGCAATAATAATAAAATGAATAAATACGGTTCGGTTATTGTAAAAAAGATCCAGATAGTTTTTTTTTTGTTATATGAAAAAAAAAATATAGTTGACTGAAATAATAAAACATTTATAAGATTTCTTTTTTAATATTAGTGAAATATGCATAATTTAATTATCGTGACATATTTCTAGTTACTATGAGATAAAAAGCGGCGTTGAGTTCCGTCGGTTGTCAAATGTCTCGAATTTAGGCGAACCGTGGAGGACGGAATGAGGATTTTGCCGCGTTTCTAGCGCCGGTTCTTCTCAGGTCTGAGTCATTAACTTTAGTGAACTGGTGGAAAATTATTTCACCTTCAAAAAATGAAGCATGTAACTTCTTATTTCGAATAAAATTATTTGACATTGATTTCGAAACAATGAAAATATTATACTCTACTTTTTAGCCTTTGCTTAAAAATACCTTATAATAATAAAAAAAATTCAAAACGTAGGTTTTTAATATTTTTTTAATTAGTAAAATAAAAATGAAGAGAAAGCATTTTTAAAGACAGAACAATATTAAGAAACACACAAAAAAAAATAAACTGGTTTTCTGTAAAGGCCGTTTGAACGTAATCAGAAATCATTCATAAAAAATATATTTCTTTTTAATAATATTTTTTTATTTTTTATTGAAATATTTTATAAGCTTCACGCTATATCTCGCATCTAGCAAGGTAGGCAGAGGGAACCTTGTCTTAAGACGCTCCGTTCCACATTTTCCGCTGAATTTTTCGAGGCATTGTGAGTTGAGTGGCGGAACTCAACTCCAATTTTACCTTGGTGCCAGAGTGAAGAAATAAAAATACTAATAAATAATAATTCACTCACCCGAGTGGGGATCGAACTCACAACCGTCACGTTGCAGTCACACCCTTGTGCAACTGCGCCACGACGGCCTCAACTACGCCTCCTATATTGAACTATTATCACTAATTTTCATTATTATTATTATTTTCATTATATTTATTACTATTTTGTATAATACAAAAAAGGTTTTATTGAATTAGTAACAATAAATAGATAAGATCGACTGGTTGTGGGACCGAACCCACAACCAGTCGATTTTACAGTCACACTTTGTGCCCCTGCGCCACGACTGGCAATAGAAAGAAATTTTATTATTTAATGTATTATAAATTTAAGAAGACTTACAAATGTAACACCCAGTAGTATTTAAATAAAATCGTATTAAAATAAAACCCTATACCTACTTACGATTCATGCAAATATGAAACATTGAAAACAGTAAAGTAACGAATGTACGCTATCATTTAAATAATAATTACATGTTTGTATTTCACTACGTACATATGGACAGTTTTACGAAATACATTAAAAAAATACAAGCAAACTTTAATTAAATAATGAACAAATATTTACCTATATTGAAAAGAACGAAATATGATAAAAATAAAATTTTATTATTATTTTAAAGTGTATTATATCTTACCGTGGCCGCCGTAACGTTGTGGGTTCGACTCCACTTTGGAGGATTGAACTATTTTCAGTTTCTGGTTCTGTAAATAAAAGAAATCACCACTCAACATATTGCATTTGCTGTGATTGCTTTTGCTGAGCGGAAAACGGAGGGGCGGAGTGTCTTTTGCATCACGGGATACCGTGAAAGCAAAAATTTGGCCTCATCAAAAGAACAGCAATGAGAGTCACCCAACACGCCATTCTAAAATTCTGCGTGATAATTAAAAAAAATCACGAAAGCATATTTTGTAAACTTTTGTATGAACACAGTAAAATAGCTTGCTATTCAGAACTACTAACGAGGGGTGCTTATCAGTTGCTTAATTTTGCGCTGTGATTAGGATGCGATATAACAATAATGTTATATTAAAATTATTTTTTCTCCATTTTGTATTAAAATTGAACAATATTTTGTTAGATTCATGCGGTGTTTCGCATATAGCAGTAGGGAACATAGAGTTAAGACACGTTATTCTCCATTTTCCTTTCAACTTTGGGGACATTCGTGTTGAGAAGCAGAACTCTACTTTTCACGTTTTATCTTGTTACCAGACCAAGGCCTATATCTCAAATTATAATAACTCATTCCCTGAGTGGAAATTAAACCTACAACCGTCGCCTTTACAGTCACACGTTGTGATGCTGCGCCACGATGGCCTTCATGTTTCATTTCGAATCCATTAATAAATATTATAATACATGTTAAGTGACTAAGCCTAACGTCTCACTTTAACTACTGAGACCAAATAATTAATAATAAATTATTTGAGTAATGAAACCTAAAACTTACTTTAAAAACTAGATTTTTATAACATCATATAAGCATAAAAAATAAAGAAAAAAATCTAAATTATAACTTTTAGCCTACGGCAGTATGAAATCGCCCTTATTTTGAACTAACACTCAGAGAACATTATTTTATCTCACATTTAGAGCTTAAAACTCTGTAACCAATATTTAGTTGGTGTTATATAATTTTGCGCTGTGCTGTGTGTGTTTGACTCAATCTTAGTTAGTTTGTATGCAGAGAGAATTCGCTGCAGAGAGGTTCCGCTCGCTGCTTGTTCGCTCTTAAACCACGTTACGCTTCGCTTCAAAAGAAAAAAATAAATAAATAAATCAGCTTCACGCTGTATCCCGCACACTGCAGGGTAGGTAAAGATAACCTAGTGTTAAGACACTCCGTTCCCCACTTTCTGCCGAATTCTAGAGGCATTGCGTGTTGAGTGGCAAAACTCAACGCCGTGCTTTGCCTCGACACCAGAGCGAAGAAATGGAAATATAAATTTAAGTTAATATTTCACTTCCTCGAGTGGGATCGAACCCACAACCAGTCGGTTTTATAGTCACAGTTGTGCCCCTGCGCCACGACTGGCCTTTAGATAAAAATACTTTGAAAATAACAAACATTTTTTTTTGTTGCAGGACTTACGACAGAGCTTCCTTCCTTATATACGATATTTCTGATTTTACGCATCTTTTTGACTCAAAACCTTTGTATACAATAGAAACATATGTATGTATAGATTGCTTATAGGTTAGAATTTAATTAAATAAATATTTTTAGCTCCAGTCTGTTACCTCCATATAGCAGGGAAGGCATAGAGAATCTGGGAACCTAGTATTATGATGCTCTATTCCAATTAAGACATTTTCGTTTCCCACTTTCCGCCGAATTCTGAAACTGGTGGAACTCAAGGCCGTGCTTTTAAACGAGGTGTCTTAACACTAGGTTAGAAGGTTCCCTACCCTGCTTTGTATGGGATATAATTAGTATAATAACTTTAACTATCCATAACATAACTTTTGTATAATATTTATATAAACAGCCGGTCGTGGCGCAGAGGCACAAAGTGTGACTGTAAACGCGACTGGTTGTGGGTTCGATCCCCACTCGAGGAAGTGAAATATTTATTTAAATTTATATTTCCTTTTCTTCGCTCTTGTGTCGAGGCAAAGCGCGGCGTTGAGTTGAAAGTGGGGAACGGAGTGTCTCAACACTAATTCCCTCTGCGTACCCTGCTGTGTGCAGACTAAAGCGTGAAGTTGATTTAATTTTTGATTTAGTTTTATTTTTATAATATCTAATAGAGGCCAGTCGTGGCGCAGCTGCACAAAGTGTGACTGTAAAACCGACTGGTTGTGGGTTCGATCCCCACTCGAGGAAATGAAATATTTACTTAAATTTATATTTCCATTTCGCTCTGGTGTCGAGGCAAAGCGCGGCGTTCAGTTCTGTCACTCAACGCGCAATGCCTCCAGAATTCAGCAGAAAGTGTGGAACGGAATGTCTTACACTAGGTTCCCTCTGCCTACCCTGCTGTGTGCGGGATATAACATTAAGCTGATTTTATATAATATCTAATCTTACTCTTCTTTATTACCAAAAAAAGTGCACTTTATATTTTGATATCCACCGCTATACAATAAATCATGACTAAAAGGCAACCCATTTACCCATACAAACTCTGACGAACAACACGATGCTAAGCCCAAGCTGAAATATACTCTAATTTGATTGAATTAAAGTTGAAATTGTATTAATTTACTAGAAAATTTGGTAAATCTTGAAACTTGAGACATAATGTAGTATTTACAAAAGATATTAGGGAAGGAATTTTGGTTATAAAGCTTATATACAAAAATAGATTTTGATTGTTACATTTAATTTTAAAGTTTTAGAAAGAAATTAAAAAAAATAACTTATTGAGCCGTTATTTTGTTAAGTGGCAGAACTCATAATTAAATTTTTTCTTTTCACTATAATGAGGAAACGTAAATATTTTTTTCCCCCCGAGTGGGAATCGAACCTGCAACAATCGCGTTTACACCGCTGAGGCAATAAAACAGTAAAAGTGAAGATAAATATTTGAAAATCTACGTCAAAATAGCTATTTGGCAAGCTTAATGTACATCGAAGATCATAACACTACATTAAATGTAACTTTTTTGGAGCAACAACAAAAAAGTGCCATTCTTCCAAAAGGATATTTAGAATAACCTTGATTTGTTACAGGCATATTCAAATACGTTTTTACGCATGCAACAGGATAGGCGGAGAGAATCTAATATTAAGACACTCCCTTTTCCACATACTAGTTAATTGGCGGAAATCAGTGTTTCATTGCCTAAACGAGAAAATCAAAATCATCACTCCCCAGAGTAGAAATCGAACTCACATTGGTCACATTTACCGTCGGATACTGTGCCGCTGCGCTGCAATGGCCTCAATCCTTATTTAATATAAATTATTTTACTACATTTAATAGTTATTATTTATAGGCTATAGCGATGAAGCATAGCATTTTATTGTAAATGCGATGGTTAAGGTTCGGCCCCAACTCAAGGAAATTATTATATTCGAATTATTTTAATTTCCCCGCTTTGGTGAACACAGCGCGGCGTTGAAATCCGTTATTTAACGTTTCCAAATTAGGCAGAAAATGAGCTAATCTTTTTTTTCACTTAAAAACTACTTTTTTTGCGTCCAACAAAATAGAAAACAATAACAAAAATATAATCACTTTAAAAATTTAGGCACAAGAATCACCAATCATCGCACGTACTCTTAAAATTACTAAACGGTGACGTCAGAAATATGTAATCACAAAACAAATCCAAAATCAAAATACATTTCAACACAATTCACCCCCAAGCAAACAAAGCGAACACAAGCAGCCACTCTCGTTTACTGTAATTATGATATAAGCTTACAGAATATTATATAAGTTTTGACGAAATTTGTACCATGTGACACGTGATGTGGCTTAGGGGTAGTTCGTTTAAGTTTACGCGTTAACCCTATATAGTTTGTAGGTAAATGTCATTTTTGATTCAGTTCTCCTTTCTCCAGTTTCACGTTGTATCCCGCACGTAGTATGATAAACAGAGGGCACGTGAGAACCTAATGTTTACTCTCTGCTTCGATTCCTTAATTTCCACCGAATTCTGGAGACATTGAGTGGCGGAGCGAGGAAATGAAAATACTTAACATTTAATTTCCTCGAGTGGACATCGAACCCACAACCTGTCATATTTACATTCGTATGCTTGTGCCCCTGCTTCACCAAAAGCACAAATTGGCCTTCTCCATTCTCCGTTTCTTTAAAATATTTATTTTATTTCTACGCTCTAGTACCAAGACGAAGTGAAGCGATGAATTTAGTCACTCAACACGTAATGCCTCCATAATTCGGCGGAAAATAGGGAACGGAGTGTTTAAACACTAGGTTCCCTCAGCTTACCATGTTGTGTGTGGGGTACAGCGTGACCCAAAAAAAAAATAATCTATAAAACTTATAATCTATATTTCACAAACAGGGGCAAAACCGTGAGTAAAAGACAGTATTTATATAAGCCTTTTGGAACTAACGTCAAGAGAAACACGTTTCGTTCGACTATAATTAAGCACCTCACCATGTGCGGTGTCACAATATTATCTTCATTATGTAAGTCTTTGATGAAAACTTTACTAAAATTCAAATTCACAAGGGGGTTTTCGCTTCGTATGAATTTTTGTATCAAGCATGGATTATTTTTATGGTTCTAGGTACAGTTTCCGGTTGAAGTAAATATATTATGGTTGTGGTTTTTGTTTGTAATCTAAATTAATATTTTAAAAGGGCAACAGTTAAGATTTATTTTTAATTTTTATTGTAAATTGATGTGTGATATGATTTATTTAATTTTTATTGTAAATTGTTGCCTAACAGTTCACATGGCCGGGTAGACAAAAGGATTTTTGTATAAACATAAAGATTTTAGGTTCGATTCTTACTCACGAGTGTTTACATTTCCTCGCTCTGGTAACAAAAAGATAACAGACGCGTCGTGGAGTTCCACCACTCAACACGAAATGCCTCCAGGATTCAGCATAAAATAGGGGAAAGGAAATATTCCCAGGTTCCATCTGCATACCCTACCATTTGCGGGATACAGCGTGAAGCTAAAAATACAAATAAAAAATCATCAAGTCGTCATTTAAATTCATTCTGTTGTTTTGGTAGTAGTTATAATTATTACTACTCGTTTCGCTTCGCTCTTGTGGATGCTTATAAATATAAACAAATCTAACCAATCTTTTATCCAAATATAAAAAAATCCACATAAAAAGTGCTCATATTATTAGTCATAGTGAATAAGCTGGAAATGGTTTCAACCCACTTTTCGACTACTTGACCCTACACGCCATTCGCATTCAATTCCTAAGAGCTTTACTTATACCAAAATTCTTAGGAAGGACACTCGAAAAAAAGTTCCTTAATAACTTAATATAACAAATAAGGCTTTTCCTTTTTTTATATGTATTTAGGTTACTGATCTACTCACTGTTATAAGACAAAACTCAATGCAACTCAAATTGAGAGAGACACAAGAATGTCACTGTAAATGCGGTTGTGGGTTCGATTCCCATTCAGGATTTAATATTTGTGATTTAATT
>DWMY01003503.1:0-10158 GCA_018249775.1 Heliconius hecalesia formosus | reverse complement strand
TTCAGTTCAACCATTCAACACGCAATGCCTTGAGAATTCGACGGAAAGTGGGAAACGGAACAGTTTGAATGGGAAACGGAGGATCTTAACACTAAGATTCCCTGGTCCCCTCTGCCTACCCTGGTATGTGCGGGATATAGCGTAAAATAAAAAAAAAGATTTTTTAAAAACAAATGCGTATATACAAAAAATCGTCACAAAGGGTTCAATTCATCTTTGTTCTCATATCAATAATTTAAAGCTTCATATAGCTATAAGCTATATGAAGCTTTAAATGTTAAAGTATGATAAAAGAGCATAGAATTTGATTGACTTTATATAAAATACTACAAAAAATTCTTCTGCTCGCACGTACTGGCTTAATATTTATTAAAGAATAATAAATACAAAACTCAAATTAAAATTATTTAAAATCAGTATAATAAAAGAAAACTTTATTTTTCATGCCGCGTCTCCGTCTGTCAGCAAATGGGGTCATAATGAATTATTTTAGACAAAGCGCGGCGTTAAGTTCCGCCAATGCACACGCTATGCCTCGATAATTGAGTGGAAAGTGAGTAACATATTGTGTAAATGTTTTTTTTTATTATTTATCATTAAATCAACTTCGAGCTGTATCCCACACACAGCAGGGTAGACAGAGGGAACCTCGTGTTCAGACACTCCGTTCCCCACTTTCCGCCGAATTCTGGAGGCATTGTGTGCTGAGTGGCGGAACTCAACGCCGCGTTTTGCCTCGACACCAGAGCGAAGAAATGAAAATATAAATATTAATAAACATTTCACTTTCTCGAGTGGGGATCGAACCCACAACCAGTCGATTTTACAATCACACTTTGTGGCTCTACGCCGCGACCGACCTTAATTTATGCAGCAGTATGAAATCAATTACGTATGAGAAACCGCTTTCACAGGAGCTATAACACATAAAAATAAATCGTCGCTCTTTATTATATCAAAACGAAAGAAACAAACAAGGCATATATGAGGCGATGTCTTGAGTACTAGAACTTAGGATTATTAAACATTAAGCGTGCGAGCCAAGTTCTTATATAAATCTTGTATACATGAAATGTTTAATTACGACCATACGGTGAGTTACAAAAGACATTCATTATAAAACTTTGTGTACATCAGGTAACAAAGTTTCTTACGAGGTTTACATACATATTGTAATACGGTTTAAGGGTTTTAGAAATTCTAGTTAAAAGGTATTTTGTCATTTTATCTATAGATATTTTTTAAATCAAAATGAAAGGAAATGAAATGAAAATAAATCATTCTTGAGTGAAAGTTTTTATCGAGCTTTATTCTTCTCACATCTTTAATATCTTACATTTATAAATTACGTTTTGGGCTGTGGTTGCCCAAATTATATCCAGCTCAGGTCTCTTTCTAACATTTCTAGGATCTTGAAATCGAAATGAATACTTCTCTTACTGCAGTCGCAAATTTTCTTCTTCAGTCTTTCAATAATAATGAAAAGTATTCTTAGAAATAAATAGTCCTGCAGTAATTGATACTGCTCTTACTTCAGAAATCTGTAGTAATGATTACTGCAGTAATCGTTTAATTAAATATTAATAATAATAATCAAGTGAAGTAATCATTTAATTCAATAATTCCCAAAAAGGATAACATCCCAAAGAATTTGTAGAAAAAATAATTTAGAAATGTAACAGTTTTTTTTATTTTTTATTTTTTTTTTGTTTCAAAAATACCACATAGGAAAGAATTTATGTAAAGATTTTGTAAAATTTTAATATAATTGTTATATTATATTAGTAGCAAGCTTAAACTTACTGGTTATATTTACTTATATTATATTAACTTTTTTTATTAATTGTTATATGAGTTTTGGGAGCTAGAATATTATTGTTATAAGTTGTTTAATGCTTATAACAAAATAACAGGTGTAAACTCAGTACCACCATTTCTTAAACATCGGATAGAAATAACTTTCCGGAGATTTATCCAAATCTTAGAAATAATAATTAATAATTATTATTGTAATTAACTACCGCAACAATATGAAGAATAAATATTTTGGCACGACCCACCTAATATAGATATTAAATGAAAGAGCTTTTTTTAGTAATTGTATCCAAATCCCCTATAAACCTACTTATTTAGAAAACGAATAAAATTTGAACTCGTGGAAACCGTTCAAGCGTTCTGACCACTGAGCCATACATTCTCATCAAGCTACGTCGAAATTCTCATACGCTTGTTATAACTAATTTATGTTATTAGCATCTGTGTATGAAGATTTTTTACAAATTTCTGCTAACGAAAGATGATTATTGCTAATTGATATTAACAAATATAACTTACTTATTTTCTTTCCTAGGTGTGGAATAACACTTTAAAAATGTTTAAAAATATAACTTAATCTAGAATTTTAAATAAGAATAAAAGTTAAGGAAGCCCTCGTGGCGTAGTGGAACAATTTAAGTTACTGACTTACTTAAATGCGGTTGAGATCCGCGTTCAGGGATATAAATTTTTATATATTTTTTAGCTTCAAGGTGTATCGTAGGTGTATCCGTTACCCCCATTGAGACATCCTTTTTCCACTTGCCACACAATTCTTGAGGCATTGCGTGTTGAGTAATGCCGCGCTTTACCTCGTTATCAGAGCGTGGAAATGAAAATATAAAATTTTTCATCCTCTGAGTGAATCTTACCCGTCACGTTTACAGTTATACGGTTATGCCCTTACGCCACGACGGCCAAAAATGAAGAAGAATTAAGTATAAATCGAAATTAAATAAATATATTTAAACTATTATCGTAAATATTCTGGAAGAATGTAGTGTCTTAACAATAGGTTTTCTTTACCCGCTAAGCTATATGAGGCATTGTCAAGCTGAAAAAAAGAACTTTAATGCATTTATAAAGGTAATTAGTATATATTATATTATATAATCAACTTTTTTACGTCAACGAGCTTACACAGGCAACCTAGAGTTAAGACCCTGTACTTCCAACTTTCTAAGTTTTGGAAGACTACGTGTTGAGTGGCAGAATTCAACGTCACGGTTTCATCGACAAAAAAAATAAGTACGTTCATTATATTGAGTAAGAATCGAACTCACAACTATCTCAAAATATTGTCTAAATAGGAAACGACAGCCTCTATATATTGCCTTCTTCACGATTTTATTTTGGGAACCTAGTGTTGAGACATTCCGTTTCCATCTTTTTTTAATGTTTTTTCTTATATTTTATTCAAGAAACCGTCTCTGGAAAACCGTCCATGATATGCTAAAAAATGTTTTTTTTCCTAGTAGAAAGAAAATACTTTTTAGCATCTCGTGGACGGTTTCCCAGAGACGTGGGTTCTAATATCGCTATAATCTCGACTGCATTCAAGTTTTACTGAAAAAGAACATGAAATGGTGCAACGGTGGTGTAATATACACCATATTTACGCTTAGTTTAATTCTTCGCTTCACGCTAGGGAATGGAAATGTCTCTAATTACTCGGGTATAAAAATATTCAATTCAGATTTGTCAAGACATTAGCATTGGATCAGAAGATGGAGAACGGAGAGATTTAACACTAGATTCTCTTTGCCTTCTTATTAGCTATTTGAAAATCCAAAAAACAGTATAGCCATAAAAATACTAGTTATTTAATAATGATAAAATATTTTGCGCCTTTTTGAGTAAGTTGAAGAAACTTTATTCATAATCTTTTACGACACAAGTTCTAGAAATATTCCAAACTGTGTTAGTTTTGTTGAAATGTTAACTTCTACTATTAAGAAATTTTTTTTTATTATTTGGCCTTCGTGGCGCGGTGGGACGGTTGTTGGTTCAATTACCACTTGGGGGTTATATGTAGTTTATTTTCTAGAGACAAAGTACTCAAGTTCCACTGTGCAATATCTCGAAAATGCGGACAGTGGAGAACGGAGTGTTTTAACAGTAGTTTTTGATCTGTTATGCGTGATAAAACTACGGTTCTTACAATTTTTTTATATTTTTTAACATAATATGCGTACGATGAAATTTATTTTTTTATCTGGATCATTTAGACGTTCGTGAATTCGTATCTGCCTTATATAAAAATGCGTGGAGGACAGAGTGTCTTACCACAACATGTTTTAGATAAACGAACCTACCTAGAGTTAAGACACCCCATTCTCCACTTTTTACCGGATACTGCGTCTCGAGCGGTGGAATTTAAAGCTTGGCTAGAAAGAACTACACTATTGAAAAAAAATACTATAAAACCTATATAACAGTTTTAAAAACATGAGAATTTATGTCTTTAAAATATAAGTATTTATAAAAAATAATGAAGGCTTTGGAAATAAGTCAGTCGCCTGCGGCTCCGGTGCGTGGAATATGTATTTCCAAAATAAAGTTTTAAATGTATCTATCAAAGAAATCAAAAGTTGTTCTTGGAATCTTTTAATAGCTTTTTCAATGATGATTTCTGTTGTTTAAGATAAAGTCACCTGCCGCCACAATTCGGGAAAGTGAATTACTTTCATTTCCCCGTTACTTAGCAAGTAATGGCTGAAATCGGGCGATAAGTGGAGAAAGGAGTATCGTAACATTAGGTACTCGCTAATGATCTTGCGGGAAAATGGTTGAAGCTGCGTCTTTTATAATAATATAAATATTTCCACAGTATACTACTAATATTATATTTAAGGGAGTGGTTTAAGTCTATTTACGACGTGTGCTTAACGAATTAATACAGCATCGAATCTCTCTGCAGAGAAAAAATATAACATTAAAAAAATAACTTGAAAAGGAGGATAATGATGAATGTTGTTTTAAGTTCATTCCATAGTTTACCATAACAACAAAATATTCCAGGAATTTGAACCCACAATAAACGTAACTTATTAACTTAAATTGGACCAAATAAAAACGTGAACTCACATCACATATATTACTGGCTTTAAGACCGCAAAAATATCTAAAAGTCTCTATGTAAATTTCTCATATGATAAATTGGAAGTAATTTTTCAGTGGAAGTATTTTATGTACATTTTTCCTTCGCGTTTTGGTAAGGGCGGTTAAAAGGTATCTAAGATCTAGCGTTTTCATATTTCAAGTAATCCGCCCACCTACAGTTTTAGAGTTCCGTATATGAAAAGGCTAAAGAAATTATGTTTATATTTTTATAATTTTATTTATAGTCATGCTGTTTATCTATTCCCCATTTTCGAAACAACTTCTAACTTTCGAAAAATTGCGTGTTAATTGATAGTATTCAATGCCGTGCTTTGCTTAGTCACTAAAGTGAGGAACTGAAAATAATTTATGCCAAAGTGTGGGGAACGAACCCACAATCGACACGTTTACAATCATACGATGTACCACAACGGCTAATTGATTTATTTTTTAAGAACTTTTTATACAATTTAATATGCATCGTTATATTGTGATTGCTATGCACAGGCGGTTAGGTTAGGTTATTATTTTATTTTTATGTAGGTACTACTCTACCCTACTCTATATCTCTCGTATCTGGCAAGATCAATAACTAACTGAAAACATCTTCATTTTGTCTATTTTAGAATTACTAGGTTGGTTGGCAATATCTTATCAGAATTCAAATTCTATACTAAAAACTTATTTATAAAAAAATAAAAAAAACTGTACAGAACTTACTTTAATATGTAACTTTCAAGCTCGACACCTTTTTATACATTCGCCGGCTATTAATTATAGCTGAAATAAACACGTAACGCTCCACTGTAACACGTTTTAATGACGTTTTAGTTTGCCCCAAGCAAGTAAAGGCGTGATGTATGAATATTTTATTTTCGCTACAAAAAAAATGTATAATAACCTATTTTATTTTTTTTTACATTTTTAGAGTGCTTTCGCTCTGGTGTCGAGACAAAAAGCGCGGCGTTGAAATCCGCCATTCGTCACACCATGCCTTTAGACTTTAAAGTGGGGAACGGATTGTCTTAACACTAGGGTCCCTCTGCATACCCTGCTGTGTATGGGTTACAGCGTGAAGCTTAAAAAATAGAAATATAATATAAGGAAATGTATAAATAAATATACGCTGTAATTAATATGCTCCTACCATAAGCTATTTATCATTTAGGCGAGATAAGATGGTGTATTATTTATACACAGTAATGACTTTTTAACCGACTTCTGGAAAAGGAGGTGGTTATCAATTCAACTGTTTTTTTATGTTTGTTACCTTAGAACTTTTGTTGACCCAGAACCAATTTAAATGTTTCTATTTTTATTTAAAAGCTAATGCTTCCCGTGTGGTCCCATTTTAATTTTGTCTATTTCTGGCAATGGTATCCATGAGAAAAACACATAAGTCTTAAATTTGCATTAAGAATTAGTGCGAAAAATGGAATAATAACTCAGTATTTATTCAACAGATTTCGATGATTTTTTTCTTATTGTTTGTTGAGAGTTTGGTTAGGTTTTGATTATGGAAACCGGTTGAAATTAAAGTTGTTGGTTTTTTTTTTTGTAAAAAATCATAATTATTTGAAGTTAGAGCAATTTTTGTACATATTAATAGCACTCGAGGGACAGCTACATTTAAAATTGAAGTAATAAGAAAGTGAAAATGCGGTATAGAATGCCGTGGTTCAATAATATTTCAACATTATATATGTATTCGGTGAATGAGTCGCTAATATTTTTCTGTTTAGAAAAGAAAATTTGTAAAGACAAATAAACCTTTTTTAAACATTTTTAAAGTGTTATTCCACACTTAGGAAAGAAAAATACTTATTTAGAAAACGTATAAAAATTTGAAGCTAAGCCATGCGCTAAGCCATGCGTTCAAACGCATGGCTTAGCGGTCAGAGCGCGTGGTCGGTTTCCAGGAGTCGCGGGTTCGAGTCCCGCTGCGTTCAAATTTTTATACGTTTTCTAAATAAGCAAATAAACCTTTGTTTATTACATTCCACACATACACACGGGATATATCTCGCATATAGCAGGGTATTTATTAATCTTAAAATTGACTAGGTACTTCAAAATTACTTCACTTCATTTAAAAGTCTGGACTTTGGTAGTAACAAAATATTTCATTTTAGCTTACACGCTATATCCACATAGTAAGATAAACAGAGGGAATATAGTGTTAAAACACTCCGTTTCCATGAACATATTTCCGTTTCCCAATTTCCGCCGAATTTTAAAGGCATTACGTATTGAGTGGCGAACTCAACCAGAGACTCGTTACTAAAGAGAGGAATTAAAAATATTAAATATTTATTTTCCTCGAGCGGGAATCAAACCCACAACCTGTTTAGAGTCGCATGTTTACCGCATTACCCCTGCGTCACGATTGGTCTGTTAGAATAATGTGATATGATTTTACATTCTTATATTTTTTGAAGTTTACTCCCTCATTCTGTACATAACAAAATAGGTAAAGAAAACCTACTGTAAAGATACTACGTTCTCCATTCCACTTATTAGATTTGAAAATTAAATAAAAATGATAGGTAATACAGAGTTAAGTGAATGAATAGAGAATTTACACAGCTGAGGCGTATGGGTTACGGATTAAATCAGCTTCACGGTGTGTCCCACACACAGCAGGGTAGACAGAGGGAACCTAGTGTTCAGACTCTCCGTTCCCTACTATCTGCCGAATTCTGGAGGCATTGCGTGTTGAGTGGCAGAACTCAACGCCGCGCTTAGCCTCGACACCAGAGCGAAGAAATGGAAATATAAATTTAAGTAAATATTTCATCTCCTTGAGCGGGGATCGAACCCACAACCAGTCGGTTTTACAGTCACACTTCGTGCCACTGCGCCACGACTGGCCTCATTAACATTATTTAATTAATTTTTTGCGTAATTTTATACTTGTTTCAATTTTATTTTTACCCACCTAAACTTTACTTATATTATAATGCTAAATAGTGTAGTTCTTTATTTTTTTTAAACTTCATGCTTTATCCCGCATATAGAGGAATAGGAAAGATTTATTATTTTTAAACTATTTTCTGGAATGGAATGTGGGCCATCAAAATATTGAGACATCACATTGAGATGAAAAAAAATATATTTCTTCATTTTCTTACTCTGGTAACGAGACAACGTCCTTGAGGTTCTGCCACTCAAAACGCAATGCCTCCAGAATTCAGCAGAAAGTGGGGAACGGAGAGTCTTAACACTAGATTCCTTCTGCCTACCCTGCTGTGTGTGGGATACAGCGTGAAACTGAAAGAAAAAACGAATGGGAAACGACACCACGACCGTCGCAATAACTGTCATATCGCTTGACCGTTGTACCACGACGGCCTATTAAATATTTATCTATAACCTCTATTCTAATCATTTATTATTTAAAACAAACACTACAAAATATATACAAAATATCATCTAAAACAATTCATATTAGGTCCGAATATGTCAAATAAAATATTAACAACCATACTTTGTAGTCGAGGGGATAGCAAATCCGTCAAAAGCATTTTGCATATCATTTGTAGGTAAACTATTCATGCCTTTCTTCATATATGTATATAGCAAATACCTGGGTCCTGGGTCCTGGGTAAATCTCGAGGGCTATTTGACTGTGACGATCCCATTGCTTTGTAAGATTTTTTTATATTTATTTATATTTATGCTTAAACCTGCCTTTATGTCTGAATAGTATATTACATTTCAGAATTTATCCGATCATTAGTTGTTCGGTATAAGGACGTCGAAATGGGTGTGTATCTTAATTTAGTTAGGTTCACGTAGCTTATCGTGGCTTAGATTAGATTGTAACAGCGGTAGACTAATTCGTAGCAGGTAAAGAAGCAGGAACAAAAAACCTTAAAACAGTTATAATTATTTTCAATCTAGAAACTGTATACAAAAATATATCAACTACGTCAATATATAAATTTAATATGTATACAATATAATGTAGGGTTTGACTTTACTAATATAGAGTCAAAATCGCATTTTATACCCCATAATTCTAATTTGCATACACAAAGTACTAGTTAAATGTCTTTTATATTTAACATTCAACGTAGCGCCTGTGGAGCCAGACCAAATAACTAAACTCGTTTAAAGTCATTCTGTAGTTCTGTTTATAATGTCATACAATATGCAACAACTGCTATGAAAATTCGACAATGGTACTTAAATATGAGTAAAATTTTATATTATTTAAAATAACCAGACAAGTGCGAGTCGGGATCGTTCACACCCGAAGGAACCGTACCAATTTTAGGTTAGTAGGCCAATGGGAAGTAAAGTTCACAAGCTTAAGTTTGCTCTTTGTTACTCATTTTATTAATTTCTTTTACTTCACGATGTATTTTGGTTTAGACATTCACTTCCTCATTAGAGCATTTCATTTTCCTACTTTCCGCCACATTTTTGAGGCATTGCGTGTTGAGTGGCACAACTCAAGGGCGTTGCCTCGTTAGCAGAGCGAGAAAATAGATTTTTTTTTCATTTCCTCGGGTAGGAATCGAACCCACAACAGTGATTACTGACGCAGTCTTATGCCAGTGAGCCACACCGACTTAAATAAAATGGCTGCTAGCAATTTATGAAATGAAAACTTTCGCAATTTATGAAATGAAAACGGAGAGACACAAAAAAGTGATCAGATAAGGGTTCCGTTTTTTTCTTTATTAGACTCACCTAGGTCTAGGAATTAATATTTGTGAGCATGGAAAGCCAATAATAACTAAAATAGCAAAAATATATCTAATTATATAGTTTCAAAAATATTGTTAAAATTTACTGTCGTCGTAGTCAACGGAAATTTACGTACTTGTTACTTGGCATTTGTTTGTAGAGTAAAACTATTTTATCAAAAATATACAACATATTTAAGATCATTTACAGCTTTACATTGTATCTGTGCGTTGTCTGATACCTGAGCGAGGAATGAAAACAATTCGTTTTCTCTTGTAGGAATCGAAACCACAACCATCACGTTTCCAGTCACACTCTGTTCCGCTGGGCCACACTAATTTCAGATGATGACTTAAAAGAACAAAAACAAATGACAGTTTCAAAAAACAAACTCAAAACATTAAACTTTTTAATTTTCGAAACAAACAATGTCCAAGGGATGATTCTCACATTTTTCTTAATCAAAACATCTTAAGTCAAAAAGTTAAAGTTGAGAAACGTTTTAAGCTATACCACGCCAAAGATTCCAAACGCATTCAACTGTAA
>DWMY01003502.1:0-10158 GCA_018249775.1 Heliconius hecalesia formosus | reverse complement strand
ACACGCAATGCGTCCAGAATTCGGCGGAAAATGATGAACAGAGTGTATTACTAGGTTCCTTCTGCCTACCTTGTTGTGTGCTTATCACAAGCTGATTTATTTTCTTAAAACATCTTCATAAATAATGTATAAGGCTGTATAGTTATTAGATAACTAACTTACTAGTTACATCTCAAATATAGCCTGTCCAATTGCGTTAAATAGCTAGATAAAGAGACCTAGGCATCAAAAGCATTCGCATCGTACGTATTGTTTACAAAAAACAACAATAAAGAAATTTATTGTATATAAACAATACAATGTTATTCTTTGTTTATAAATTATTCTCACGATTACCGACAGCCACAGAAAAATAAATCATACAAGTTATGCACACAGATTAAAAAAAATCATAACGTACATATTATGTTTACGAATTACAAACAGTTTTAAAACTAGGTTCCCTCTGCCTATCTGCTGTGTGCGGGATACAGCGTGAGGTAGGAGGTGACTGTCATCTCGACTGATCGTGGGTTCGATCCCCATTCGAGGAAATGAAATATTTATTTAAATTTATATTTACATTTTTTCGCTCTGGTGGCGAGATTAAGCGCGGCATTGAGTTCCGCCACTCAACACGCAATGCCTGCAGGGCTCGCCGGTAAATGGGAAACGGAGCGTCTAAACACCAGGCTGCCTCTGCCTACCATACTGTGTACTATAGACAGCGTGAAACTAATTTAATTTAAAGGTTCAAATCCAGCTACATTCAATTTTTATACGTTTTCTAATTAAGTTTTTTTTTTTATTAAAAATTAAAACAAACCAACCACAACAACATGTAACACAACTACAATAATTCGATTGGTTTAAAAAAAAACTCAAATAGCAACATGGCGGCACACGTTTTGCGTGTAACTTATTACGCGGTCATCAAATTCGTGTTCGCGTTACATGATAGCCAGCGATGCAAAAATTTATTCGAACATAACAACGCTTCATATACTTTCTTCTTTAATTATATAAAATTGGGAAACGTATATAGAATGGTACTGTGGTGCAGTAGGAACATATTTGATTACGTGTGAATGGCGGCAGTTATGAGTTCAATTACAAAAATAAATATAAAAGTTAAAATGTATTACAGCTATAGTTGCCGCTGTTAGTATAGTTTAAGACTTATATAAGTATAAAAGGATGCTTGCGTAATCATTGAGGAGATACACAGAATGGTAGGTGCCAGTGAGGATGTCATAGTGGAAATGGAAAAAAAAATTGATGTGGTGGTTTGGGCACGTCGAACAAATGAGTGATGTAAGGATGGCAAAAAAGATTCATAAAGGAAAAGTGAGCGGTAAGGGAGGTAGGGGGAAACCTCGGTCGATCTTCAAAAACACAGTATCAAAAATACTGGAGGAAGATCATATAAAAAGCATGGGGACCACCATGTGTGGAGAGGTTGAAGATAGTGGATGAGGCAACAGAGGTATGCAGAACCATTGGCGCTCCTTTCTCTCTAACTAACGTGTTGTACTGGATAAATTGGAAAACTAAAAAAATATATAAATGAGGCCGTCGCGGCGAAGGGGCACAAGCGTGTAAGTGCAACGCGACGATTGTGGGTTCGATCCCCATTCGAGAGAATGAATTATTATTTTATATATTTTCATTTCCTCGCTCTGGCACCAAGGCAAAAGCCCGGCGTTAAGTTCCACCTCACAACACGCAATGCCTCGAAAGATTTGGCGGAAATTGGGGAACGGAGTCGGAAATGCCTGGTGGTAACACTAGGTTTCCCTACACTGCCATGTACTGGATACAATATAAAGGTGATAAAAAATAAGGACATACAAGCTACATTTTCTTATTTCAATGTCATTTAAATTGATTAAACTTTTCTCCAGTGAGTAACAATTATTTTAAGTTCCAGAAGATATTTAATTATTGATTCTTGCCATTTCATACAAGTTTTTAATAATTAATTTAACATTGAACGTATAAATTTTCATTTTTGACCATTCGAGTAAATGTCGAGGTTAAACTCTTCACGACGTCGACATCGTGAGAGATTTAAAAAGGCTGAATGTAGTGTATACGTGCTGCTTAAGAAAAAAAATAACTTATTAATATTTTATTTTTATTTTTTTATTTATATATGTCTTACCACTAGGTTCCCTCTGCCTACACTGCTGTGTGCGGGATACAGCGTGAAGCTGATTAGATTTTTTTTTCATTTGATTAATATTTATTTACATTAATCATGTTCTATCGTCGTACCTTGAGGCCAGTCGTGAACTCGTGACTCGTGGCGCAGGGGCACAAATTGTGACTGTAGAATCGACTGGTTGTGGGTTGGATCCCCACTCGAGGAAAGGAAATATTTATTTACATTTATATTTTCATTCCTTCGCTCTGGTGTCGAGGCAAAAGCGCGTTGAGTTTCGCCACTCAATACGCAATGCCTCCAGAATTCGGCAGAAAGTGGGGAACGGAGTGTCTTAACACTAGGTTCCCTCTGCCTACCCTGCTGTGTGCGGGATACAGCGTGAAGCTGAAGAAGAAGAAAAAGAAAGAATCATGTTCTAAAAATTTCTTATCAATATTGTGGAATAATGCAGAGTAATGAGTATGAAACTCGGAATTGCATAATAATCATATATTATATATATAAAGAAGTTAACGATTATCATAGCATTAAAAAAGCCATGTTAAAAATATATATGTATATAATATAAAAAAATTATATATTTTTAACATATATAATATATATATGTAAAATTATTTTTTTTTAAACTTCACTGAATTTATTTTAGTTCTCTAAAATAACCTTAATAATGAGGGATTAACCTTAATTGTATGTTAGTATTTGCAAATTCTTTGAACTTAGTTATAAATTCTTTATACATATGTAAAAGTCATTTTAATTTTCACAATTAAAGGACAAATGAATGTTAAACAAGTATTATAGTACAGATCCTATTTACAATAATAACTCGATCACAAAAGCTTACTTACAATTTTATTATAATCTTATTCGTGATCGTCGTAGAGCAGAGGCACAAGGTTCGATACCCACTCGGGGAAATTAATTATTTAATTATTAATGTTTTCATTTTTCGCTCAGGTAAAAAGACAAAGCGTTCCGCCACTCAACACGCAATGCCTGTTGAATGTTTAAACCAGGTAATCCTGGGACTGCGGCAGACAGAGAACTGGTAACCATTGTTTTTCCAATTCCTTATGCGATTTTCTTTCAAATGATGTGAGATTCACATAAAAAATATATGAGTGCAATTTTAAAGGTGATTGCGGCTGGATTCTTTTAGACAACCCTAGTGTAATCTATTCTAATATCATGTATCATTCTTATATATAAGTTTCATTAGAAAAACAGATCCCTGCAGATTTAAACAATGGTATCTCGACCTACTCGTATGAGTAATTATAGTAACTTTAATTCGGTGCTTAGAGGCCAGTCATGGCGCAGGGGCACAAAGTGTGACTATAAACGCGACTGGTTGTGGGTTCAATCCCCACTTGAGCACCCCTTCTTCGCTCTGGTGTCGAGGCCAAGTGCAGCGTTGAGTTCCGCCACTCATCACGGAATGCCTCCCGAATTCGGCGGAAAGTGGGAAACGGAGTATATTAACACTAGGTTCCCTCTGCTGAGTACGGGATACAGCGTGAAGCTGATTTATTATTTATTTATTATTTTATATATGTTATATATCGTATTTAAATGTTGCACAAGCTATTTAATTGCCAATATTCTTATAATTTATTGTTCATAAAATGTATGTTATTATAAAACCTTCAACTTTGCGATACTACCGAAGGAAGGGCACTGCGTTGATAGTGTGACGCTGGAGCTAAGATAACGGAATATTGGCGGTATACAATATTATTACTTAAATGATTTATAACTTTCCCAAGCTTTGTGGAAAAAGAAATTAAATCATTATTTTAGTTCCAAAAAAATATTATGTCCAATGTGGCGCGAAGACACAAACGTGTGAGTGTAAACGCGACGGGTTGTGTGTTCGATCCCCACTCGCGGAATTGAAATATTTATTTAAAATTTATATCTTCATTTCTATGCTTTGATATCACTGCAAAAGCGCGGCGTTGATTGTCTCTACTCAACAAGCGTCGAATTCTGGAGGCAATCCTCCAGAATTTTGGGGAAAGTGGGGAATGGAGTGTCTTAATACTAGGTCCTCTTGGCGTGAAAATAATTTAATAATCCATAAAATTATCGCAAGCATAGTTCGAAAAACAAAAAAAACAATGATTTGACTTATGATTGTTAACATCCGGCGAATTATGCTTTTATCATTTATGATAATATGAAAAAAATCTACATTTAAATTAGCACACTCCAATATAGAAAATCTATCATAAATGATATTTATCTACAATAAAAAAAATATATATATTTATTTAAAAAAAGCTAATATTTTATTAGCCGTGTAAAAATGTTAACTATTGCATTACTAAAGGTCGTTAATTATAAAAAAATCAAATTAAATCAGTTTCACGCTATATCCCGCAAACAGCAGGGTAAGCAGACTGAACCTAGTGTTAAGACATTCCGATACCCAGTTTCCGTCGAGTTCTGGAGGCATTGCATGTTGAGTGGCGGTAGGAACTCAACGCCGCGCTTTGACACCAGAGCGAAGAAATGAAAATATAAATGTAAACAAATATTTAATTTCCTTGAATAGGAATCGAACCCACAACCAGTTGATTTTACAGTCACACTATATATATTTTAATAAATATGAATCAAACTTCAAGATCAATTCTAACCTGTTTTGAGCCGTCGCATCAGAATGAGACCAGTACCTACTACTATAGCTACATATTTCAAGTTGTTATAGTTCACTGGACCTGCGTATCGTGACCGTAGTATCCATCGCGTAACCGACACGTAACAGGTACTAAGTCAGCCAACACGATTCTTGCCATAAGCCGATTTATATTTCCGTGTTTACTTTTATTGCCTGAATTTCTTGACACACATATATATATATATATATATATATATATATATATATATATATATATATATATATATATATATATATATATAGAATTTGTAAAATAAATAAATAGATCAGCTTCACGCTATATCCCGCACGCAGCATGGAAGGCAGAGGGAAGCTAGTGTTAAGATACTGCGTTTCCGCAGAATTTTTCGAGGCATTGCGTATTGAGTGGCGGAATTTATTTGCGGATTTTTGCCTTGGTGTCGGATCAAAAAAATTAAAATATTAATTAATAATAATTTATTCCCTCGTGTGGGAATCGAAGCCACAACCGTCGTGTTTCAGTCACACTCTCGGTTTCTAACATTGGTGATACTTCGATAACACAATATATTATAGCATATTAGTTCAATAATTTGATTGATAGCTTGCTTTTAGCATCGTCGCGGCAGTAAAATAAAACACAATCAATCAAAAATATATACTTATAATATGTGTAGAACTGGCAAAGTTTTTATTATTCAGTATATAATAATATTTTAAATATGTCTTACATATGACAGAATTTTATAAGGAGATGTATGAATGTGATGACGCCTCAGTCTCAAGTTACAGCGAAACGTTGAGTCTTAATGTAGTTGATGGCGAAATCAATTTAAAAGAAGTTGAGAGTGCAATATGAAGTCTGAAATGTGATAAGGCAGCGAGAGCAGACGGACTTAATGCTAAGATAATCATGGTAGGTCACGAGTCTTGGACTTGTTCTGGTTTTTGTGCAATTTATTATGGAAATCAGGGGAGGTTCTGGATCAGGAGGAGGAGAAGGAGACAGACGATTGGCAAGGTGCAGTCAACGTGTATAAAGGCAAGGACTGCGCAAGTCATTTATTATCAATTTGATTAGATTAGATTTGATTAGCTTGGGTAGTAAAGTTTATGCTGATATAAAGTATTAACTAACGTATTAGCGTGAAGATTGCAAAAGAGATCCAAAAGGCTCTTGTGAGCCAAGGAGGCTTTAGACCTGGAAAAGGTGGCCTCATGATCACGGAAAAATTCTTGGCCGTTTACCAAAAAGATTTCTGTGCTTTTGTGTATTTGGAAAAGATAGAGTTGAAAAGACGAAATTATGGGACAATTTTTTATCTGTACTTCATTTCATACAAAATGTCAACTTTAATAAGCTATACTTTTGGTGTATCAACAAAACCGGTACGGAACTCTCGATCCACGACTACGACTCGAACTGGACCTAAGATGTTGATTGTTTTATAGATTATATAAAAATGTCTAAGAACATGCTACGTGTAGCTACTCTGTAATAACTACATATTTACCAAATGTACATTTAGCCAATAATATATGTAACTAATTTAAAAACTGTACAGGAGTTAATATGCAATAATAAGTTGAGGCCAGTCGTGGCGCAGGGCCACAAAGTGTGACTATAAATCGACTGGTTGTGGGTTCGATCCCCACTCGAGGAGATGAAATATTTACTTAAATTTTTATTTTTATTTCTTCGCTCTGATGTGGAGGCAAAGCGCGGCGAGATCTGCCACTCAACACGCAAAGCCTCCAGAATTCGGCAGAAAGTGGGAAACGGAGTGTCTTAACACTAGGTTCCCTCTGCCTACCCTGCTGTGTGCGGGATACAGTGTGAAGCTGATAAAAAAAAGTTGTTTTACAAAGGATATTGTGAATACGTATCCAAATCAATAATTTAATAGTTAAGACTGTTCTAATTTCTCTCTTTTTCTTGAATGAATAATCATGTTGTTCAAGCGGGCGAAGCCGCGGGCAGGCCGCTGGTATAACAATAAGTTTCAACGGACAAATCCGCGTTTTTATCGCTAGTACTATAGAGAAAAAAGATATTTTTTTTTCATAATAATCCACTTTCTGGTTACAGCATACATATTTCAGCAACTATATTGAAGTTTGGCCTGACCCTGATATATCTAATTGAATTTTAACGAGATATCTTCTTAAAAAGGCAATATGATGCCTATTTATGTTTATCTAAATATTAATATATAAATTAGTACAATAATATAAAATATATTAGAAAAGAATTCGAGGCCAGTCGTGGTGCAGTGGCACGAAGTGTGACTGTAAAACCGACTGGTTGTGGGTTCGATCCCCACTCGAGGAGATGAAATATTAACTTATTTTTTTATTTCCATTTCTTCGTTCTGGTGTCGAGGCAAAGCGCGGCGTTGAGTTCTGCCATTCAACACGCAATGCCTCCAGAATTCGGCAGAAAGTGGGGAACGGAGTGTTCACTAGGTTCCTTCTGCCTACCCTGCTGTGTGCGGGATACAGTGTGAAGCTGATTTAATTTATTTTTAGTAAAGAATTTTGATATTTTGATTGATTTACTTATTTATATAGACACTGAAAACGTTATTCAAGCCAAATATAGAAAAAAAAGACAAAATATATATTTACTTCGCATTCTTATTTTCCACATCTCATATAATTTGATAAGCAGTTATACTCAAACCTATGATTAGGTGCAATTTCAGTTAATAGCACACAACACCAGGAAATAGCGGTGCTACGTAAACCATTGTATCAGTTATTTCTTTTAATTAAGTACAAAAAAAATCGTATAGAATTATTAACTGTAATTGTAGACGCGAAAGGTTGTGGGTTCGATGCCCGACGAATTAGTTAATATTTTCATTTTCTTCGCTCTGGTAACAAGGCAAAGCGCTGCGTTGAGTTCCGCGACTCAATATGCCATGCCTTCAGAATTCGGCGGAACGTGAGAACAGAGTATATTAATTACATATTATATATATGTAGTTAATATACTCTGTTATATATATATATATATATATATATATATATATATATATATATATATATATATATATATATGTATAACGATAGAGACTTAATTTGATACATCACAATTTACGTCGTCTTAACTATTAATGCCGTCGTCGCGCATGGGCACAACCAATAGCTGTAGCGCGACGGTTGTGGGTTCGATCCCTCTATTTAATATTTTCATTTCTTCGCTCTGGCACCAAGGCAAAAGCTCGGCTAGCTTCCCTCTGCCTGCCATGCTCTGTACTGGATACAGCGTGAAGCTGATTTTTGATATTTTTTTCTATTTATATCTTTGTAAAATTAACCACAGTGATATTTATTGATTCAAATGAAAAATCTCTCTAATTAACATATTCCAAAACACATAAAAACAAATCAGCTTCACGCTGTATCCCGCACACAGCAGGGTAGGCAGAGGGAACTTAATGTTAAGACACTCCGTTCTCCACTTTCTGCCGAATTCTGGAGGCATTGCGTGTTGAGTGGCAGAACTCAACGCCGCGGTTGTCATCGACACCAGAGCGAAGAAATGGAAATATAAATTTAAGTAAATATTTCATCTCCTCGAGTGGGGATCGAACCCACAACCAGTCGATTTTACAGTCACACTTTGCGCCCCTGTGCCACGACTGGCCTCATATTCAAAACAATTTCTAATAAATTTATGTAAATATTATATTACAAACCAATAATGCTGATTCAATTTCCAACAACAGTTATAAAAATACACTATATCATATTAATGTCGACACCGCCGCGCCGTGACATTCAACTGCACAATAGGGTTGTGCAGAAAGCAGAAATTCTACTGAAATAATATATATATTTAAAATTATAATTCTTAAATAAACTTTAACACTTGATTCTGTCAGGCAAAATTTAAAATTTGGTTTTGCGCAGAAAATGATGGTGTATTTCTATAAGGTTCAGTCTACGAACTCCGTAAAATTTTGAAAGCTAAAAGATAAAATAAAAAAAATATACTACAGATTTCATTTTAAAAATATATTATGGCTGATGAGCATTAAGGGCAATGCCAATTATGCAATAGAAACAACCAACAGGAGGTAAGTACGCAAATGTAAAGAAAAGCTGAATATACTTATTTAGAAAACGTATAAAAATTTTTACGTAGCGGGACTCGAACTCGCGCCTCCTGGAAACCGACTAGGCGCTCTGACCTCAAAGCCATACGCTAGGAGGCGCGGGTTCTACTCTTGCTACGATCAAATTTTTATACGTTTTCTAAATAAGTAATTTTCTTTCGTAAGTGTGGAATAACTCTTTAAAAAATGTTAAAAAAGCTGAATATATTTTCAAACGAACTCACACGGAATCGAACTCAAAACCTGTCACGTTAACAGACACACGCCTGTGCTCCTGCGTCAAGACTGGCCGCAATAATACAAATTACATTTAAAATAAAATACGCTTCTTAGTCCGCTATCGAAATTTAAAAAAAAAATCTTTCGTATTTACGCTTTGAATCTCCAACTAGTGCGTTCACAGAGATTCGCGCCAACTGCGCCACAACGAAATGGATTAAAATAAAATATCATTTAGTGTTTTTAATTCAAATTGCCATCTATGTTGATCAATAGTCTGTGTAATTGCAAGTTTATATTAATAACAACTGACATGAATAGTTACCAATGTAAAGGCTATATATTTATTATTATTATTATGTTGAGGCCGGTCATGGCGCAGAGGCAAAAAGTGTGACTGCAACCGCGACCAGTTGTGGGTTCGATCCCCATTCGAGGAGATGAAATATTTACATTTATATTTCCATTTGTTCGCTCTGGTGTCGAGGCAAAGCGTGGCGTTGAGTTCTGCCACTCAACACGCAATGCGTCAAGAATTCGGCAGAAAGTGGGGAACGGAGTGTCTTATGGATATATGGATATATATAAATTTAAATAAATATTTCATCTCCTCGAGTGGGGATCGAACCCATGACCAGTCGATTTTACAGTCACACTGTGCCCGTGCGCCACGACTGGCCTCAATGTAAAAAAGAGATATTTAATAAATGAAAAACTAATATTTATGTTGTACACGTTTGTTATTTTACTAAATAGTAGTAGTAGTAGTTTGGAATAAAATACAGAAGATATACTTACTATACTTAGAAATACTAAAATATAATAAAACTCAAAACAATTTTGTCAGTGTTTTTCATATTTCGCCTACTAATTTCACCTGTTTCGTATCACGTTCTCAATTTCTACAAATATAAACCGGTATCGAGCCTCCATCCATATAACGCGAAACTTGTTCCAAACACTATAATGTATCCGAGGTTTGATTATTGAAATAATCAAAAATTGTCTTTGTTGAAGTAAAAGAT
>DWMY01003501.1:0-10160 GCA_018249775.1 Heliconius hecalesia formosus | reverse complement strand
CACCAGAGCGAAGAAATGGAAATATAAATTTAAGTAAATATTTCATCTCCTCGAGTGGGGATCGAACCCACAACCAGTCGGTTTTTACAGTCACACCCTGTGCCACTGCGCCACGACCGGCCTCGTAAAATATTTTGATACTCAAAATAATTATATTATTATATTTTTTATTGCATCAAACAAAACATACAGTAATATAAAATGAAAAGTGAATTGACAAGAGTGGGCTAATTCTAAAATAAATCTGGTTGGCTGGAAAGCCAACTAGTGGAAGTGGATATCTATCAAAACAGCGGGGAGAGTACAATGCACTTAACAGTAAAAGAAAATTATACAAGGCCTACTAATCATAAACGGCCAAGGCGAAATATCGTTTATAATAAGCATAATTTATTTAATAATTGAACCCACAAGCATCTTCTCTATGTCAAAATCATCTCAATATTATAGTTAATTATGTATTAATATTTAATTTGCAACGTTGAATAACAAAGCAACCAGAAGTCTACTTATCATGGTTGGTATAACTTTAATAGACCACGAATAATAAAGGGACTGAGACACTTTGGGTTAAGTTAGATATTGTTTATTATTACACAATGTACTATGGTTAGTCTATGAACGAAATATTCTTCATTTTGAACCAGCAGTTCCTGAGATTAGCACGTTCAAACTAACTTACTCTTGAGTTTTTCTTTATAATATTAATATAGAAATGGATAAATGCATACTGTGTATACATATGAATGATAAGATGCCACTGACATGAGGGATTGATTTTAGAGTGGAAATTTTCTCTTTAGAATATACGACGGCGTGAAAAGAATCTATATGTACTCGTATTCCTGAAATCGAGAAATGTTCTCAAGTTATACGTTCTGCAACGAGTGTCACGTTTTTAATATCAACTGAGTACCAAAAACCACATATTGTTGTTGATATTTTATTTTTATTATTTTTTACCTTCACGTTTTATCCAGCACATAATAGAGTACACAGAGCAAACCTGGGAATTTAGTGTTAAGACGCTCCGTTTCTATCGCCTATGAGACGTTGAGTTCAAACAAACGACTTTACCTTACATGGCATTAGCGCGGCGTTGTATTACGCCACTCAACATGCAATGCCATCAGAATTCGATGGAAAGTGGGAAACAGAAGTGCCTTAACGGGAACGGAGTATCTTAACATTAGGTTCCCGGGTAGCGTCTAAATATGAAATTAAACAAAATGTATTTTAGGGAGATTAGAAGAGCACTAAGAGAAAATTCCTCGAAATTCCAAGGAGAACGAAAAAAAAGATATTAATATTAGCTATTTTTAACGCTTTACGTCTTAAAGTCCACGCAAATAACTACTAGTATTAAGTAAAATTGTGATCTCCTAAAACATTATTTTATATATTGAAAACACTATAAGGCCAGTCGTGGCGCAGAGGCACAAAGTGTGAATGTAAATGGTTGGGGGTTCGATCCCCACTCGAGGAAGTGAAATATTTATTTACATTTATATTTCAATTTCTTCGCTCTAGTGTCGAGGCAAAGCGCGGCGTCGAGTTCTGCCACTCAACACGCAATGCCTTCAGAACTCGGCGGAAAGTGGGGAATGGAGTGTCTTAACACTATGTTCCCTCTGCCTACCCTGCTGTGTGCGGGATATAGCGTGAAGCTGATTTATTTGATTTATGTTACTATAAGGTTTATAACAACAAAAGCTAACGATATTTGATCATCACATATTAATTATTGAGAACATGAGATGGCATTGCTATCTATAGTGTAGTTATGAAACTACCTCAAAGCCATTCTGCTTTGTAAATAATTACGGACAAAACATGTATTTATATGTATATATACATTAAAACTAAAATTTATAGTTAAAATAACTTATATTAACTAAATTAAATTATTAATAATGATTAAAATGTTCTACACTAAGGAGCAGCAGGGCTTGGTCGGTATTTATAAGACAAAAAACAAGAGTTCGAGTCTGGTTACGCTCAAATTTTCATACTTTTCTTAAAATATGATATTGTTAGAAATCGGAAGCGGGTAACGTTTTTAAAGAAACACGTTAAAACACACATCGTCTATATGATTCTAAACTATTTTGGAAGAGATACTATGTAATTGCAATAAGTGATATGTATCACCTACTAACAATACTTCACACTAGCTTCCTTCCAAAAGGGGCCGTCACTCACCAGCAAGTGGCCCCCGATTGACATAATTCCACTGCTTTTATAGTTATTTTCCACCTAAATCTACCCTCTTTTACACGAGTACGCTAACAATATTATTATTTTAACAATTTTGAAAGTATTTATACATTTTATAACGAGTGTATAACGAGTGTAACAGGGTTAATAGTGCCTTAGCTGCATTGATAAGACGGCGACACGCCAGCACAGCAGAACGTTTGGCGTTTGTACCAATGCAGTGTTGGTACCGACGCTGTCATACGGTAGCGGAACATGCTTATAGAAGAAGAATGAAAGAATGAAAGATGAATGCCGTGGAGATGCCATCTCTTCGTAGGGTATGCGGAGTCAGCTTAGCTGTTTGAATCCGCAATGAAGAGATACTCAGAATGGCAGGTACTAGCAATGGTGTCACGGTGAGAATGAAGAAGAACGTGCTCAGCTGGTTTGGGCACGTCGAACGAATGAGTGATAAAAGAATAGCAAAATAGATTTATGATGGAAAAGTGAGCGGCAAGCGAGATAGGGGGAGATCTCAGTTGACCTTCGAAAACACAGCATCAAAGATATTGGAGGAAGGTCACATAAAAAGCATGAGCATGATCCGGAGGACATGTATGAAGAGGTTTATGACAGTAGACGAGGCGGAAGAAGTATGTAGAGACGGTTGTGTTTGGCGCTCCGTTCTCTCTGACTACCCCGCTAGGGATAAAGCGTGAAGTTAAGTAAGTAAATAAGTTGAATAAATATGAAACCGAAAAAAAAACAAATTAAAAAAAACACACGTACAAGTAAAATAAAAAAAAATTCTAACAAAAGTGTTATTTCATCAAACTCCCAAGCCATAAAAGAGATTTCGCTCTTAAACAAATTACCTTACTTTACTAACACCCGATGGCGATAACGCATACCCTCTTTATTCGCACTTGGATAATCTTGAACATAATAAATCTTGTCCCTTTCCGCTCTACTGATGACAAATTATTTAATTTTTCAACGTAAATTAGACTCTATAAGCCTGAAAGTACAGTTCAAAACTCTTTGTCTTTTGAAAGCAAAATTAGCTAATTTTTTCCTTTGTGAACCCTAAAAATGTAATTTCACGGTCACAGTCGATAGCAGATGTTTACCGACTTTGTTAATAAAGTATTTTGTATTTACTTTTTTATTAGGTGTTATGTTGTTACAAGCAATTCGTTATACTTCCTTATTTACAAATATTATTTTTGGGGCGGTCGTGGTGCAGGGCCACTATCATGCGATTGTAATCATGACGGTTTTGGGGTCGATTCCCACACGGAGGAATGAAATTTTTTATATGCTATTTTTTTCCCTCTAGTAAAGAGGCAAAACGCGGCGTTGAGTCGGTGTTTCCGTCACATAACTCGCAATGTCTCTGGGTTTTTCCTATTACATTTGCCTATCCTGCTATGTGCGGGATACATCGTGAAAATAAAAAACATTTTGTGTCCGTCGTGGTGCAGTGGGGTATAGTCGGATGGTGAACGTTTTTTTTTCTGCCCTGGTATTATATACCAATACCACGCTTTATAACGTGTCGTTGAGTTTCGCCATTCAAGAAAATTGGGCGGAATAAAAAATAAAAAAATCCAACTTGCCTATCGAGCTTTTTTGAGTGTTTGCGGAGAGACCATTTATTTTCATTTCATTGCTCTGGTGTTGAGGCAAAGCGCGGCGTTTAGTTCCGCCACTCAACACGCAATGTCTCCAGAATTTGGCAGAAAGTGTGGAACTAGGATCTCTCTGCCTACCCTGCTGTGTGTGGGATACAGCTGATTTAATTTTTTAATGAGTACTACCTGTAGACGCTAGCTGCAAAATTTTATAATTCTAAGTTAATCGGAAGTACTCCATTAATTTTGATTACATTGATAATGTCGAAATACGCGTTTTTTTACTATTTAGGGCTATTATTTTTTGTAGGATTAACCACAAATGTATAGTTTTCAGATTTTTTCCTGGACTAGTACTAACTGTAGTTATGAGCTGCCAAATCTCATAATTCTAGGTTAATCGGAAGAACCCTATGAATTTTGATTCCTTTGATAGTGTAGAAATACGCGTTTTTTGCGATATAAACGGCCATATTTTTTAAAAATAAATGTAGAAATATTTTTTATTTCAGCAAATCATGGGACCACAGATCTGACTATATAGTTTGAATGTCAATTCGATATTTCTAAGTGTTCCTGAGATAAAGGCTCTTGACAGACAGACAGACAGACGGACAACAAAGTGATCTTATAAGGGTTCCTTTTTTCCCTAAAAATATGCTGATATGATTTTTAAGTGGCATTTCATATATGCGTGAGTGACATAATATATGAGAATATATAAATACTTACTTTATTTTTTTTTTAGTCTTGCTAGTAAGAAATCATCAGGATATCGAACTGACAACCAAAATCGCTGCGCCCACTGCCACCGCTCCATGGATTTATAAAGTTAAAATCTCAATATACGAACGGGAATTGAATTTTTCACATTTCATTTCATTGGATTTGAATGAGTCTTTTCTTTTTAGAAGAGAAAAAAAAAATGGCCGCGTCGTGGTGCAATTGGAACGTTTCTGATTTTCTCTATAATCCTTTTTTTGTATATATAGACGTGTATGTATGAGAATTAAAATTAAATTAAATCAACTTCATGCTGTATCCCGCACACAGCAGAGTAGGCAGAAGTAACCTAGTTTTAAGACACTCCCCACTCACCGCCGAATTCTGGAGACATTGCAACTCAACGCCGTGCTTTGCTCGAAGCAACACCAGAGCGAAGAAATGAAAATAATAAATATAGTAAGAATATTGATTGCTGCTTAAACATTAAAAAGGTAGGTGTCTGTTATTATATAGGGAAAATATCGATCAACTCATTAACAGTAATCTATGGATATGGGATACTCAGTATCCACCAGTAGTCTTAGTACCTATCGATTTTATGCCGTTAATGTTTAACGATTTACGGTGGTTCATCAGAAATTAGAAAAGAAAGAAAGGATAGAAAGTAGTTATGTTTAAAGATGGAGATGTGCAAAGAAACAAAAAATATGAATTACCAACTGATAGTAATAATAACAAATCCTAAATGTAATAGAACTAACTTTTATTTGCAGCTTCGCCCGCTTGGTCGAATACGAATTAATATTTTTTCCAATATATAACGATTTCTTTTTCGAACCAGTACTTTCTTCTTTAGATTAGCTAATTCAACTAAGCAAACTCTTCAGTTTTACAATGTTAGTAGATATAGATATCTGGGAACCTATGTATATATAAAACTTAACTCAGGTAATAATATAGACTGGTATAGTTTATGAATCTTAGTTTCAAAATCGATTAAGTTTCTCTTGACTACACCAAACTGGCTCTAACTTCAGCTTCATACAAGTTTAGATGATCCAATACAAATGAAGTTAGGACGTTAAGTATGTTTGTACGTGACTTGCGTTCATTTTTCTTTGATATTTATTGTATGATACATTACTATTATGTATTAACTTTCTACGGCTAATTCAACGTCATGTTACTAGAGCTAGGAAATTAACATATTAAATATTTCATTCCCCCTAGTGGGAATCAAACCTATAACTGTTACGTGTACGGTCGCACGCTTATGTATGAAGCTCTTAGCTTATTGTAAGTTAATAAATAACGGTTATATAAGCAATTTCTAGTCCAAAATGTTTGTTACATTTAATTATTAAATATAAATATACAAATAATTATGTAAGGAGGTCAACGTGGGTCAGCGTGTGACTGCAAACAGGGTAATAGTGAGCTTAATCCCCATTTGGGTGAACGAATTATTTTGATTAAGGGTATTTTAAATTGCATTTTTTTCAGTTTCCTTACGTGGTTGATGTAAAAAGAAGAAACTACATGGAATTCCATAGATCCACCATGCGCATGCGACGATGCTCTTCTAGTTGCAGCGTGTGCAGCTCAGAGCAGTGCTTGGATCACGCAACTCGAGTGTAGGTTTCTTATGTAGAAATATCGTTCTTTCAGCATCATAATTTTCTTATATTCCAATATAAATTTCAAAAAAATTTTGATACATATAAGTTAATAATTAACGGCTATGTCCGGTCTTTGAAGTACTTTCTAGGAATTAATTGAGGATAGGTCATGGTCCTTTAGCAAACTACAATATAAAGAGCTTTCGCTCTTTCGCATTATACCTTCCGCTCCCACTTCAACCGCGTACAAATTATTTTAAATCTACTCCTGAAAGATCTAATTACATTTAAACTTAACTGGCCAAGAGTGACTCGTATTCGCCCACCGAGGCTTCCGTACCAATTTCAGAATTTGGGTCAACTTATTTACAAATTTATGTTTGCATATGCAGTCATCTTGTATGGAATGAACTACAAAAATAAGTTTGTAATTATTTTTTCCATTAAATATTTATTAATTATGATTTAAGTAAGTAAGTTTTCACTTCGTACCAAAATTTGTAGCTGTACGTCAACAGGAAGTTCCCTATATGTTTTTATTTCGCAACGAATTTCACACAAAATGCAGCAAAAGTGATGATGCAAATATTCGTTCTTTCGATTGAATCTTTTGATTGCGTTGGTTTATAAGCTCGATTTTTCTCGCTTCTTTTTGTGCTTCAAGGGCCCATGGATTTATTTATCTGATATAGATTTCAGCTTGATACGTCTACGCGATCTCGGGATAAACGGTCTTGATAGACGGAAATGCGGACAACAAAGTGGGTAATGGTTCCGTTTTTAACTTTTGCGGTACTGAACCCTAAAAATGTGTAAAATACTTTTTAAATAAGTCGATTTTTCCTTAAACCTCTACTTAAATATCATATACATTTTGTACAAAGAGAGCTGTTTAAAACAGAGCTTATAAGAGTCTTAACGAAGTATTGTATACTTTTAATACTTTTTTGAGTTCTCGCCTCGCGCATTACTTGTTTTTCGTTATTCTTTTTCTTCTTCAAGTATTTTACTTATTAAAAACTTAAGTCGCATCAGTTTTTGCTTTTTTCTGTGGGTTTTTTAAGGATGGTCTTTTTAATGAAATAAATTGATTTTATTGGTAGTATGTTTTTATTTATTTTTTTTAGCTTCACGCTATATCCCGATCTCCTCCTGATCGATTCGCTTACCAACTAAATGGTACAACAAACAAATAGGTACTCACTAAACAAAGTTTAATATCTAAAAATTATGCGGTAAGTGGATGAATGGAGTACGGAAACACTTATGGAGGGTTATTTCCGCTTTCTTCGAAAAATACAGTAAACAAGTAAATACTCACATTAAACATTATAAATTAAAGCTTAATAAAGTGTTCAAATGTGGCGAAAAGTGGAGTGTCGTGACACTTAGTTCCATCTGCCTACCCTGCTATATGCGGGATAAAATGTAAAGCTGAATAACAAAATACAATATATTTTATGAGAATTACATACATATGTCCATTCAATCAATTTACACGTACATAATTTTCCTAAAACTTCTCGTATAATAGCAAATTCGGCATTCTCTTGACCTTAGGCGAGCTGAACATACTGCCCTCGGCGTTAATTCGGTTAACCTAAAGTTCCCGCTTCAACGCTAATTTCATTTGTTTTTACGACTTAAACATATTTTCTTTTACCGTTTCAATGGATGAGGATTTGGTACTGGAATAGTTTTTTTTTTATAATAAAGGCTTATTCTTTTTAGATATTTACTAGCTTTTGACTTTAACTTCCTGTCAAATTCAAGTAGCGATAAGTCCTGTTATATTGCCCTTTAGAAGACGGTTTAATTTCAGAAAAGCCAACTGGGGAGACTTTTCTGAGTACGTGGAGTCTAAGCTGATAAATGTAGAATCAACCCCACAGGACTACTCTCGCTCTTTCTTTTTCTGCGGGTGAATATGCGTGTCCAGTTTGGCACCGCTCCGCTTATGCGAAGGAGGTGGACATAGCATTAAATGAGACCTGTCGAATAATTACTGGTTGCCTTAAGCCCAAACCATTAAACAAGGTCTACCCTCTGGTTGGTATACTTTTGGTTGGCACCTCCTAAGGTTCGACGTGAGGTGGCATGTTCTGTGGAAAAATTGCGTCAGGAAAAAGATCATCGGCACTCACTCTATGGCTACACTGCGCCTCGTGCCCGCTTGAAAAGTCGCCACAGTTTTGATATTAGGTTGCCAAATTTCCTCTGCCTACCCTTCTATGTGCCGTATATAGAGTAAGAAGTATGGATTCATTAAGAATTTATTTCTATATATCCCATATGGCACAAATAACGTTTTGATAAGTAAATTTTCGTGGACTTTCTTGCATGTTAATCTAATTTACAGTTTTTGAAACTCACACGATTCTGAGATAATGGTCGTAACTTCTTAATATCGATAATTTTTTTCTACATTCATAGGCAGTATTTTTTTCAACTTCAAGCTTTATCTCGTATCTCCTTTATGGGTGTGCAAAGAAAATATAATGTTACGAAACCTTTTTTTCCATTCTCCTTCAGAATTTAAGACATCATGAGTGGAGTGGCGAAACTCAACGCTACAATTAATCTTCCTAGAATGGAAAATTAAAAATATCCATTCCCCTGAGTGGAAACCGAACCCACAGCTATCATTTACACACATCATTATACGTACACTCTTTCCCAAAGAGCCACGACGTCTTTGAGTATTAAAAAATGCATAAATTAATATTTAAAACACATTTCTTATCGCCATATCTTATATATCCTTATCGCTTTTCCATTTAGTAAAGTTTAACAAGCGTTATCTCAAAATTAATCTGGTTATTAGGAAAAATGTGTTTTTAAGTAAAACTTTGAACAACAACGTAAGGTAAGTAAGGTCACGTCAAGGGCATAGCGTGCGAGGTCAAAGCTTGTTCCTGTTGACTATTTCAGTACTACTATAAATAGGTGTTGTAGTGTTTAGTTATAAAAATATCTTATTATTTTTATAGGGAAAGAGAGAGTAAGAGAGTACTTTGTCACTTTTTTTACTCTCTCCTCACTTCTACGTGATTTTAAGAAAAATTATCTTCACAGACAGAAGGTCAAAAAAATAATTCTGATGATTCTGAGGGTTTCTTTTTTTGTTAAAAGTACGAAATAGAAATAACAAACAATATTAAAAATCATTAAGCCGTCAAATATTTTAGCTAGAGTTATAAAAAGAATAAAAACATATTTCAATTATGTACTATTGCATTCTGAAAACATTAGGTGAGTTTTCCTTTTTTTGAGTCATCATAATGCAATTTGCTTAAAAAGTTACGTGTTTGTTGCTGAATGATAACGTAAGTATGAGGTTCTTCCAAGGTTTCCTTTATTCAATGCCAAACGAAGGGTTAAAATGTAATTTTTATTTCAATTTCATGATAATTTTAGAGCCGTCATGGCGCAGGGGAACAAGCGTGTGACGCGGCGGTTGCCACTCGGAGTAGTGAATTATTATTATTTATTAATATTTTAAGGATAAGCGCGGCATTAAGTTCTGCCACTCAACACGCAATGCCTTTGGAATTCGGCGAAAAGTGATAAACCGTGAAGATATCATAAAAATTAAATTAAATGTACATAGTGTGATGGAAATAACAATATTTTTTATATGCTTAACAATTTTTTAAGGTAAAATCAACAAAATCTAAAGGAGCTATAAAGCCTGCGAACGTGAGTAATGATGACAAGAAAATACGATTTCACCGTCACGTATTAAGCGCACTACCTAAAACGACCATTACTCAAAAGTTATTTTGTTCAAGTTCAGTTTTCTGCCTTATAGCGTTCAGTTATTGCTGTTATTGTAGTAATATTAAAGATCAAGTGAAAGATAAGTTATTTGGAACGGTTTAGTAAATATGTATTCCTAGCAGTTGTTGTAAGGATGTTGAATAATGAGGAAGTCTGGGATTCGATTCTCTTATTATGGAGCGAAAAATAAATCAGCGTAATG
>DWMY01003500.1:0-10160 GCA_018249775.1 Heliconius hecalesia formosus | reverse complement strand
AAAAAGTAATTAATTTGCAGTAATTAAATATTTGCAATTTAAAATAACTACTTAGCAGCATCATAAATGAAATAAAAATATTTTGTATGTACATCAAAACTCAAAAGATGATTGAATGCACATCCGGTACAAGTTTGAAAAACAGTAAATTTATTTATTACACAAAAATTTAATACAAAATAAACAAATAGAGTGCAATATAGTTACTCTAAACAATAATCTTAATGCAACAAGTAGTCATGGGAAATACAATTTACGTCTCATAAAATGGCACTTTATAATACATACACAAATTTTATTCGTGTCTTTGCACATCACTAAATATAATTTAACAGTAGCTAGGTTCTAATAACATGATCGTTATATACGTGGGCGTAGTGTTGCCAGCTACAACTAGTTTATTAAATACAAGTAGATGACAAGATTTTCTGCAAATATTTATTTAAAATTTTTCACTCAATTATTATGATTAACCTATTGTTAAATGTGTACTGTACAATGCAAAGGCTTGAATCACATTAATATTACAACTGATATTATATAAAGTTTTAAAATAAATGTTTTTATTTTATACATAAAAACCTGGCAACACCAATCATAGATTATAGACTTGCGGACTTTAGACAAAGCACTTTGCATCAAGCAAGCAATAAATATTACCGTCAGTGTCTCTTGTTACACACATATACATACACATACAATCAACATGTCCACAGTTTTCCATTATATAATTCACTATCTATCACTAAAATTTTACAGTTAATTATGTTAATGTGCAAGTGTGGATTCCATTCATAGGTATTTTCTACAGAGTGAGCATGGATACTATAAAACTCATATCTGAACACAAATCTATTCTTTTATTTTAATATTTCACTTAGTTATAAATAACCATAACTACAACACAAAAATTATTTGTTTCTATAGCTTTACAATTCCATAAATAGCAGGGCAGACAGAGGGAATGTGTTTTATCTGTGTGTGGAAGTAGGAATTGAACCCACATCTATGTGTTTACACTCAGGAAACCATGCTGCTGGGCCATGTCACCCTCAAAGTATTTTTTTCTCTATACATAACATATATTTTGCTCACTCTATACAATTTTCTGAATACCTTCTAATCTGACCATAGATTTTTAAGAGCCAAATACTACTAAAAAATTCCAATATTGTTATATTACCCAAAGCTATTATGTCATAAATACACTAACAAAAGAATTTTTTCTGGAATAGTGGTTCACTGTCACTGTCGCTGTCTGAGAAGCACGCGGCAAAACCACTTTTGTCCCTTAACGAATCCCTTCTCATACTTTTGTCCACAGTTTTTTTTGCTTTTTTATCACTTTCGCTAGTTGAATCCTTGCCTAAATGTCCACTTTTGTCCCGTCTACTCCGCAAACACCGTGTAGAAGATGTATTAGGCCTTGCCCGTTTAGTGGAAGCCACATTTAACGCACTTGAGCTTAACTCACTTGAATTATTTAATACGCAACCAGTCTCATTAAATTCCAATTTCACATTGATTTTCCTCCCACTTCTAGTCCTAGTTAAGACTTTTTTATCGGAATTTTCTTTTCTAGAATTTTCTTTTCTATTAGAATCATTAATTTTTGATTTTCGAGTACTGTGTCGTACAGCTGTAGTATTAGTATTAGAACAAGTTTGTTCTTCATGTTTTCTATTTTTGTGGCGTTTTGGATACCTTGAATTACCACTGCTCTTTGACTGAAAGGAAATATTTAAGTTTCCTTTTCCTCGCTTATCCTTTTGCTGGGTTTTGTCTACTTTGGAATCCATAAACTTAAGCAAAGATGTGCTTTTATTATTTTTGTCATATTTGTCGCCATCTTTTACAGTAACTAGGTTTATTACATTCTGCGAGGAGTCCGTGCTACAGTTGAGGACTGCATCAGGCACCACATTCACAGATTTATTAACACATACAACTATTTTTTCTTCCGTTGATACATTTTTTGTATCTTTAACAAGACTTCTACTGTTCCTATTCCTTAATTTCCTTGGAGTTTTGGAAGAATGAATTTTAGTGGATCGTATATAATTAGCTGTAAAACCTGATACGTCACTCAAATCTTCAAATTGTCCATTAAGTACATTTTTCTTTTTATCTGCCACTTTACTCCTGTTTTGATCTAATTGATCCCCACTGGAACCCTGTGGAGGCTCCACCTTATGTTCATCTTCACCTTTACCATTAAGTATGCTAGAATTGAATATTTCAAAAGAATTATTCAATTGGCTATTGTTATGACTTTGTTGAGCTTTTCTTAAGCTTCGTCTTAAATTTGTTACTTTAGGTGTGGATGTTACTACTTTGTTTTTCTTTTGTGATGTTTGACAGTTTCTCTGTAACTTCATTCGCTTAGATGTGTTTTGAGGTGAATTTTTAATATTAAAATCGACATTTGATGCTTCATCGGACTTGCTCACAGGCTTTTGATTCTGTGATGTTTCAAAGTAAACATTTTGCTGCTTTTCTGATGATGAATCATCATCCAACAACTTTAGCTTTCTCTTTTTCTTTTTAGGTGAAGGTACATCATCACAAGCACTCTGAACACTTGTTGGCTTAGTTTTAGAGCAGTGGGCCTGTTCCACCTGCCTCTTGACATCATTATCATAGTGAAAGAGACAGGGAGCCCTCTTGGTGTAGATCCAGTATGATATTTCATCCATGTTGTTCATAAAGGGAGCGTCTGGGTTGACTTCGGTCGACAAGGATTCGGGTGGGCAATGCGGGACCAGATTGACGCGCATTGGTAATGCAGGAGCTGCGTCAGACACAGCAGGGGGGTACGCCAGCTGCAAGCCGCCTTCGCCACCAGATCGGCACTTCCGTTTGACTCCACGACGAGTCTCCGCCGATATATTACGCTTTCGCCCATTTTTATCACATTCCATACACCTGGAAATGTACAAAATCGATTTTTATATAATAACCTAATAGATTACGTTATAGGTGACATTATATTATTTATAATACTCATTAAAATCATTCCTTATTTTGCAATTGTTATGATTTTAAGACTAGTATAAATAAAATGCGTCAATGCATTTGTTTTAAGTCCGTCAAGCAACCGATTGCAAGTTGCAACACTATATTATGACGCCGTATCGGTGTCGATATTGTAGACAGTTTACAAAGAAAAATCATAGAATCTTTCTCACTTTGTCAAGGATCCTGTGTAATAAATCTATTATTGTCACGTTTTCACCATAAAAAGTTTAGAAATTTGTATATTTTACACAAATTCAACGTACGTTTTTTAAACTATAAGACGAAAATGTAAATGGGTCAAAAGAGGATGTTTTAGCGACTTTTCCCTCAACAATTTAGACGCAAAAGATTCACAATAATATTGCAAGCAATATTTATTCACGGTAGAGATTTTCGTATTGGAAATTTATTAATATTTTTAAAGAAATAAAACATAAAAAGAAACATAGTACTCATTTGCAGCGAAGCAAGCTCCACAGATAAAAAATATTTCTAAGCTCCAATTTTTTACTATAATGTAGATTAAAAAATACAAACACAAATGAAGAAATAAAACCCATTAAATAAAATCAAAAATAAATTGAAGATTTTTTTTTTACTTATTTTTTTGTTAAAAATTTTTTTGTTATAATTGTATTTTTCAAATTAGTATTTTTCTATTATCTTAAAACCGCGTTTTATCTTAACTATTTCTTAAATTTCCTTTTATTTATCTTTAAATTTCATTATTCGTATTTCATAAAAATAAATAAATCCTTAAAATAGCATTAAATATCAAATCATATGATTTTGTTTATTATTTAAAGATAGTAATTTATACATTATAGAGTACTGACTAGGTATGGTAGCTTTATAAAAAAAATATTATTGTTGTGAGTCTGTGGACTGTCAACTAATTGAAAATTGCGGGTAAAATTTCTTTAAGAGCTTAGGCTAAACTATCTCGGTAATGTTGATTTTACGTATCTAAAATGAATATTCAAAATTTTATTGATCGTCAATTAGGGATATGTAAGTATTTTTAGCTGTACCTTACATTTATATTGTAATTTAAAATGTAAATATTTAGTTTAATAGAATATAATGGTAATTTCTAGATTCCCGATTGAGCTACGATAATGTGCTTAAAAGACTGACTGTAAGCAGTGAAGAATCCTTCTATGGGTTACAAAGTACTAATGTAGCGGCTAATTTTGAACAAGATCCACCTATCTTCGCATGCCGATTCGCAGATGCATCGGGCTATGAACATATCCTCGCCCTAGCAAATGAAGATGGTCGCGTCGCTATACAGGTACTTCCTTTTCTTATTTTACATGTTTCTTATAAACAAGAAGAATGAGAAAAAAAATTTTTTTCTTTAATTATGTGTTTCTATACTTTAATCTAAAACTTGTAGAAAAATAAATTATGAAGTGCCTTCATCTTAGTTATTGTCAAACATATTGTAAAGAATATAAACTTGCAACTGATAATATAGACATCTATAACATAAGGTATGTTAGGCTAATACCAGGTGGATTTTTGAGGGATTAGAATGGATATAACAAAATATATATTTTCAGATTCAGTTTCATTAGGCAATAAAGCTGCATAGCTTAAAACTTAGTAGGTACTTCTAAATGTAACAGTTTTTGCTTTGATTTTAAAGTACCGATCTTACCCCCACATACTGTGTTTACATCTAGTGTTCAAAGAACACTATGATAACAAGTTGTAAAACAATTGATAAATTTGAAATCTGATAGCAGGTATAGGAAGTGACATTAAAACTAGCTGTGTGTGTGTGACATAAAAATATATGGCTAATAATTTAGCCATATATTTTTATATCTATAAAATCATAAATGATAGCGGCGTTGAGTTCTGCCAATCAATACACAATGCCTCTAGAATTCAGCAGAAAATGGAGAACGGAATTTCTTAACACTAAGTTCTCTCTGCCCACCCTGTTGTTTGTGGGATACAGCGTGAATCTGATTTAATTAAAAGAAAAAACATATGGATTACATGTAATTAATTAAAATAATAGTACAAAAATATTTTTAGGACACATCCACAGCAAAAAGGGCCAGTAATATAGAGGGTTTTCAGTGTCACAACAATGCGGTGTTTGACCTTGCATGGATGCCTAAACATATGAATTTTGTGACTGTCTCTGGTAAGTATTTATTTGTTCTACATTTTTTAACTTATTTTTTAAGTATATTTTTTATTAGATATGTTCTTGTGTGAGTCTCTGGCTGTGAGTTGGATCCCTACTCTGGAATGTATTATTTTCATTTCTTAGTTCTAGCTGTATCTCACATAACTGACCAAAAAAAACCTGTGCCTTTGTAACTTGGAAAAGGTGTTTGACAACGAAGCTGGCATGTCGCCTTGGTTTGACAGAATGCGAGTTGCAGGCATTGATCACCACTCTGAAAGAAGGGTGTGAAATATAATGGTCTTAGCTTGAATGCGAAAAAGACAAAGGTTCTGATTTTTGAAAGAGATGTAGAAAGGATGGAATGCAAGATCAGTGTAAATGTGATTGAAGTGGTATATTTGGGTAATATGTTCAGTAGAGATGGCAGATGGAAAGGCGTATTGCTGCCGGTAACAGGGTTAACGGAGCCTTAGCTGCATTGATGAGACGGCGAAACGTCAGCACAGCTGTCTGTTTGGCCGAACACAATGCAGTGTTGGTACCGACGCTGTTATACGGCAGCGAAACGTGGGTATTACAGAAGAAGAATGAAAGAAAGATGAATACCGTGGAGATGCGATCTTTTCGTAGGATATGTGGAATCAACTTAGTTGATCGAATCCGCAATGAAGAGATACACAGAATGGCAGGTACTAGCGAGGATGTCACGGTGAGAATAAAGAAGATCGTGCTCAGCTGGTTTGGGCACGTCGAAAGATTGAGTGATGAAAGTATGGCAAAAAAGATTCATGATGGAAAAGCTAGTGGTAAGAGAGATAGGAGGAGACCTCAGTTGGCCTTCGAAAACACAGTATCGAAGATACTGGAGGAAGGTCACGTAAAAAGCATGAGGACCTCTTGAAGGGAATGTATGAACAGGTTGATGATAGTGGACGAGTCGCTCCATCCTCTCTGACTACCCCGCTAGGGATATAGCATAAAGTTAAGTAGTAAAAACATTGCTTGTTGCTTTGCCCGCTTGTTCAAGTTAATTTCATGATTATTTATTTACTAATTAGAACTGTTTTCATGTTCTAATGATGAAAAGTAAATATTGAAAAGTAAAGTTTCAGCCAATTCAATAAAACTATTTGTTTACAGCAATTTTGTTATATAAAATATTTCTGAGATAAGCATGCATGTTAAGTGTACAGACAAACATTTTTTTATTTAAATATTTTTTTAAGGTATTCCATTGATTAAGACACCAGTTAGGTTTCTATTGCACTGATTAGGACAGCCAATACACAGTTTTTCTTGTATATCTTTCATGTACAGAGAGTGATCAGTTACTGTTTTTTATATGTGTAGATGCATAAATTTAATTAGCTTAAGTGAAATAGTGTAGCTAAATGCACTTTTTTATTTTGCAGGAGACCATACAGCATGTCTATGGGACACTACAGAATCGGCCCCAAAACGCGTCTTAACGTTTTCCAATCATACTCGTTCAGTAAAAACTGCTGTTTTTCGGCCTTCTGAGCCCTCAATATTTGCAAGTGGAGCTAGAGACGGCCATGTATTAGTTTGGGACATAAGAAGCCCAGTTTCCTCAGCAGCCTTAGTGCTAAAACCAGATAATTCTATAATGAGTTGCCATTCATCTTTTACCCCCAAAACTCCTGGTTCAAGTAGTAAAAGACCCAGAATAGATACGCATAGAGCCATCAGTATAACAGGGTTGGTCTTCCAAGATGATTTAACGTTAATATCTTGTGGCGAATGCGATGGTAATATCAAAGTATGGGATCTAAGGAAGAATTACACGGTTTATAAACGTGAGCCGTTGCCCAAACATTCGATTCCGTATTGCGGTAGCTCCACAAGAAATGGTTATACTAATTTACTAATAGATGATGCTAGAGTACGTTTATATGCTAGTTGTATGGACGGTGTTATATATTGCTTTAACGTGTCAACATATAGTGCGGTTCCGGAACGCCGTTATGTCGGCCATGACAGTGGTTCGTTTTACATAAAGGCGGGGTTAAACGCTGATTGCACCTATCTAGCAAGTGGTAGTAGCGATCGAGCCGCATACGTGTGGAGCACACGAAATTCACGGCCTCTAATAAAATTAAATGGGCATCGAGCTGAAGTGACTTGTGCAGCATGGTGTAAAACCGGTGATGCTAAATTAGTAACCTGTGGGGACGATGCAAGACATTATATATGGCGTATTGGCCGGGAATCTCCTGATAGAGATTTAATAGGTGAGTCCGGAGAATTCCCGGGTCGAGCTGAAGCTGTACCGGAGCCGCCATCGCGACCACCAGACCGTACACCCGCCTCGAGAGCCAAAAGACCGCGTCTAGAATATAATAAACAAGAAAGACGTGGAAAACGATGTCTTGCTGATCTACTAAATGCGTCAAAAGAACCTGATGATACGGAAACTTGTGTGAAAAAGCTTAAATTAGACACGCCTACCACAACTTCAAACGACGATGATAGATTATTACCAGCTGGTATCAAAAGACAAAGACCATCGACAGACCAAAGTACTCCCCCCAAAAAGAAATATGTAGAACAAGAAACAGTGAATACAGTCAACGACTGGACTTATTACAGTCCAAGACCAGGCACTTCTTTCATGACACCTACTAAAAATTATGAAAAGAAAAACTGTAAACTACTCTCGCCAAAAAGTCCTAAGACAATTTCTCCGAAACGTACACCCATCAAAGTTTCACCGACTAAAGTGAGAATTATTAGTTTTACGACACCAACAAAGGATTTACCCGATTTCGTGTCAACCGGGGAAGCCCCGCATTTAAGATTAATGTCGCCAGGAAAGAAAAAACAGGACACAACAAATTGGTTGACACTTATGTTGCGAGAGAAAAAAGGAAAAGTAACGGAAACTGATAAAGTTTTTCCTCCATTGAGCCCGAAAGAGAATATCCCCGTTAGAAGGAATTCTGTAACGGAAAAAACACCTAAAGCTAACAAAGCTAGAACTTTATTAAAATATTTTAGTGTTGCTCCTAAAAATAAGTAAAATGGTGAAATAATAGACGATATAACTTAAGTTAAAAAAATAGTACTATGTATAGTACGAATAATATACCTACCTATTAGGCTATTTTTAACATCACAAAACAGACCAAATTGATGTTAATATTTGAAATTGTTTTGAATTTCTGGTTCTTATTTTCTAATGTGTTCCTATTCAAATATATTTTTCATTTGGACTTTACGCTTTATTTCACATATACAGCAACAGCAGATTACCACTAAGTTTAGCCTGCTTACCCAACTATGTGTGGGATACAGTGCAAAGATATAAAAAGCAACTTAAACACTCTCATTAAGTTTTTTGCTTTCCAAACAAATTCGAAACATCGCGTGCCTTGTCTTGGCAGAGCTGAGAAAATGAAAATACTTTATTATCCGAGATGCTGTCATGACAATAGCTTCTTATCCTTTTTATATTTGCGTAAGGATATTATGTGTTGAGTGTAACTTAATTTTTCGCTTTATTTAATTTAAACTATATATTATTATAATTTAATTATACATTATAAAGATCACATTAAATTTTTCATATTTAAACATTCCCGTTATTACAATTTCCTAAAAATATTAATGCCATTTGTGAATATAAAGTAAAAGTAGTTGGTAATTGGTATGTTATAATTTTACTTAACTTAATACATATAAGTACCTTTTTTTTTTAAATATTAAATGATAATTGAAAAAAGAATACTTTTGACATAATTGCTTAAATGTATTTTCTTTGTAAAGCTTGCCATGCCCTTAAAGTGCTTATTTTATCCTCAAGCATATAGAAAAAAGGGATGTAAATCTCCTTTTTTCTCCATTTCCTACCTATAATGTGCTGTACTTTAGTGACTTCTATTATTTATAATGGAACAACTTTTAAATATGTCTTTCGAACTCTTACATTGAAAGTTCTTAGATTTTTTTTTAATGAATAATCACTAAGAATAAGAGAAATAAACAAAAAAAAAATCGGAAATTTTGATTTAGTTATTTTTCATTTTATAGGTATCATTTTAAGAACACTTTATTATTTAAAAGATTGTAAAGAACTCTATCGTAATTTTTATTTTATTATTGATTTTAAGTAATATTGAATCTATGGAATTTTCTCTTTAACTTTAAATTAAAGATTGTTTTTTATAGACTGATGTACCCAATTTTATGCAACTATTAATATTATAATTATTACTGTTAATTAAGATATAAAATTGTCCGTAAATATAAAATTGTCATATTGTCGTAAGTTATAATTTTTTTGCGAAGTAAACCCAGTAAAAAGTAAATTTAATTTACTTTGATTCAAATTGTGATTAAATGTTTTATTTTAGTACAATTTTTGCTATTGTTTTATTTTAAAATATTGTTTCCTGTTATATAAATAACTTTTTAAGCCTAGATAACTAAAAATTAATCTGTCCGACAATGCAACTCTGGACGTAATACAAGTGTACCTACTTCCGCGTACCCCCGACCCTGGCGCTTCCTTTATCTTCCTAATACGAGTAAACAGACAACTAACATTCTTTAATTTTCTTTTCACTTGTTTTGTGCCTGTGCTTTTGTTTACTGATGTATCTACTTGTAAATATTTGTTACACCTAGTTTTTAATTCCATATATTATGTATTTTTTTTGTATGTATTGATGTAAACAAATGTTGGTGGATCAATAAATAAATAAATAAACAGTGCATCGAGTGATGTATTTGTGGTTATGGGCTAAGTAGCATATGACTTACAGCCGGATGGCTGTAAATCATATATTAATTAGCGCATAACCATCAGACGTCGTCAGCTCTACGAAAGTTTCTTCAACTTTGGAATGCACTTTTAATTTAGGCTTGGTATTGAAGAGTTTCTTATGTTTATGCTTATCATAGTCAGTCTTGTATTTGTATAATTAGTTAAAACAATCAAATCGCAACCGTCTTGTCTTGCCTTTAATCAACA
>DWMY01003499.1:0-10161 GCA_018249775.1 Heliconius hecalesia formosus | reverse complement strand
ATATATATATATATATATATTTCTTACACATAAGTATAAAATTATACAAGTTATATTATAAAAATATATGCTGATCGAGACAAAGCCATAATATAGAATATCAAATAATATGAATAAAATATCGCTTACGCTGAAGATAGCCGCTATTTACGACTGGAATCCGTTTGTTCGCGGCGATAAAACAAAAACATCTGCCGCCTTAGAAATGGACCATAATAAATAGAGGCAGGCAAGTACATAGTATGAAAGATATTCCATAAATCAGACAATAGCCAAAGAAATGGCAATATTGGAAAGTTAGTCTCACGTGAGACAAAGAAGAGGCTGGAAGAATACCTTGACTAATGGCTAAAAGAATTTGTTCAGATTATTTGCGGGATATTAGAGGTGTAAGCTTTATTACATGAAGTATTGTGGATCAAGAGGGGGCACAAACGTGAGACTGTAAGCGACAGGATTTAGGTTCGATTCCTACTAGAGGGAATGAAATATATTGGTTTAAACAAATTAAATATAAATAAGAATTATAAATAACATTTTCCTCGATCAATACAAAATTTCAATATATATACAAGCGCGGCTACATATGTCGTCATGTCGAATACACATCTGATTACGTACCTTATCTTTAGGTAAACTATGGTGCTGTTTTGTACTTGAAAAACTAAAAAAGTTAAGAACAGGTTGTTTTTATATATAAATCTGTTATTAAAATCAGTACAAGTACAACATAAATAAGTTGTAACAAGCGTATAAAAATTTCGACGTAGCTTGGCGAGAACGCATGGCTTAGTGGTCAGAGCGCCTGGTCGGTTTCCAGGAGGCGCGGGTTCGAGTCCCGCTGCGTTCAAATTTTTGTACGTTTTCTAAATAAGTATTTTTCTTTCCTAAGTGTGGAATAACACTTTAAAAATGTTTAAAAATAACTGTTTCTTTTTTAAATAAAATCGGCAGTTTTTAGATCCTTTTGAAGAAAAGAACACAAAAAGAAAAGATTTCGGAAAGACATTGAATTTAAGTAATGCCTTATAAGGTAATATCGATTTTCCTCAAAAGCCACATGTAACAGAAATATTATTGTATCGCTTACATTGCGGTATGCCTCAATATATTCAATGTCACCTCCTCAATATATTCAAGTAACCTTCATTTTAATGATACTTTGCGAACTGCAGATTTACGCTTTTTACAACATAGCAGGATAAGATACTAATAGAGAGAGAAATGGAAAATGTTATTTATAATTCTTTATATTTGTTCCAACAAAGAAAAAAGATACAGGTTTTTATATTACATGTTTGAATAATTTTTTAGGGTTCCGTATTTCAAAAGAGAAAACGGAACACTTACAGGATAACTATGTTGCCTCTGTTAACATTAATATCAAATATTCAGCTCTATGGTCCTATAGAACAAGTGTCTAAGCTAGAAGCTTGATTATACATATCATATGATAATACATATATGTCGATGACTGTGTTGATGATCTATAAAAGAAAAATTTAAGTAATCTAGTTAACAAATCAGTAATTTATATTTCGTCTTATTTTACAAAGACTTTCGACTTACAAAATAAAAAACCCTCCACTCCTTGTTTTAGTGTATACTATATTTGAACCCAAAGCTTTCGCGTAGCGTTAACCGTAACGACAAAACCAAAATATCGACAGCTCAATGAAGTAATAATCATCACCGTTGATCATCACCACTTAAACCTATTACGCAGTGAATTAGCTAAAGTGATTTACGCACGCACACCATAAAATTGACAGCGATGTAGCCCTTCCTGACCCTAAATCAAGGATTGTTCCTCCAAAGATTATTTTCACACTTCACTGATGATTTAATATAAATGCACTGAAAGAACAATTTTAGTTGACGAGGGTTCTGAAAATTGCCTTTTTGTCTGTCACGGTAGGTAAGATGGAATCATGGTTTTATAGAGGGTACCTAGTGTTAAGACACTCTGTTCTCATGTACAGTACAATTTTTGAGAAATTGCTTGTTGAGTGGCGAAGCTCAACGCTGCGTATTGTCGTCTTAGCAAAGCGTGGAAACAAAATAATTAATTTTCCCAAATGGGAATTCGCTGTTCTTCTGTTTCACCACGGCCACTATCTTCTTTCCCATGTGGGTAAGAAGAAGCTAGTGTTAAAACACTCCGTTCTCCACTATCTTAAAGGTTTCTTAAATCTTAAAATTTCTAGTCGAGTGGCACGAAAAAAAAATTATGCGAGTCGTAAAAAATAAAGTTTTTCGAGTTTGTAGAAAACTTTCATTCTTAAATGTGCTATTAGAAGAAAACATCACTAAAAGCCTGTTAGAACTGTTCCCCAGAGCATTTACGATCTTCCTATAGAAATTTTGTGACCCCTCTTGAAAAATATGGAGAGGCCGACGTAAAATTTTAGGATGTTTTTTTTTAATACTTTTATATGATGAATTATATTTCACATATAATTTTCAAATTTTATTAATAAAAACAAATCTCTAGACCTATTCAACAACCGCAGCATAATACTTAATAGCAAGAGGTTAGGATTTTATTGAATAAAATAAAAGGAAACAAGTTTATCCAGAAAAATATTATGAACACAGTCGAACACCTTTTATATCTACTTACATAAATTAAATTAGCTTCACGCTGTATCCCGCACACAGCAGGGTAGGCAGAGGGAACCTAGTGTTAAGACACTCCGTTCCCCACTTTTTGCCGAATTTTGGAGGCATTGCGTGTTGAGTGGCAGAACTCAACGCCGCGCTTTACCTCGACACCAGAGCGAAGAAATGGAAATATCTCCTCGAGTGGGGATCGAACCCACAACCAGTCGATTTTACAGTCACACCCTGTGCCACTGCGCCACGACTGGCCTCAATTATCTACTTACATACGAGCATATAATAAATTATTATACTTATATATTGTCATATTCCCGATGGTAACAAGGCAACCGAGTGTCCTTAACACTAGGTTCCCTCTGCATACCCTGCTATAGGCGAGATACTAAATATTTATTTAAATTAATATAAAAAAACCAACTAACTAACAATTAAAGTACTTATAACATTTATTACTATAAAGGGAGAGCTACATACAATTGTATCCCGTACAGTTGGATTCGTACATACTACTACATTCATTAGAAGGGGGAACAACGAGGCCTGTTGTTTTACTGAAAGCCTTCGTCCCGATGCTCATTGTGTTGCAGAGGAAGTGTTCACGTAATCGGCTTGGAGCGTAGTGCACTTTGGCGATAAGGGCTCGCAGCGCCAACGGAAATGGACTTGTATAGACGTTCGTATAAAGAGTTTTCTATGATGAATAAGCCTAGGTCACTTTTCTCTAATGATACATTAGCGAGTGATGTAGGTTGAGTGTGTATTTGAAGATATTTATTTTTAAATCGTTCTTTGTTTGAGGGAGTTTGTAAAAATTAAAAGAGAATTCGGCGGAAATTGGAGAACAGAAGTGTCTTAAGTGTCGGAACGGAGTGTCTTAGCACTAGGTTTTCAGATTCCTTTTGCCTATTTATGTGCGAGGTAGAGTGTGAAGCCGGAAATAAATAACTATTGTTTAAAAATTGTAAGCACTCGTCTCCACTATCTGAGCTTTACCTCACATAAATCCACAAGAACACGTAAAAAGCGCTCGCTTTCTCAATACGAATGCCGTCTGTCACGACAAATATCAAATCGAGAATATACCTTCATATCAGTTATTAAAATATTATTACTAAAAGAACTGGTTTAAACGCCAAAGTTATTTGTATAAAATATACATAAATCTGTCAAATAATATTTAATTTGTTGTCCAAATCACTTAAAATCCATGTGACATCCGTTTCTCGCCCTATCCTGCATATAGCAGGCGAAATGAACGCCGACGTGTGTATTGTTACAAGAATAAAACATGATTTGTTACCTCGAGTGAGAATCGGACTCACAACCGTCGCGTTTACAATCAGACATTGTTCAACTGTGCGACGATGGCCTATATTTTAATCAAATTTGATTGACTAGGAAAATAAAAGTAAATAACTAAGTTGTTAATTTTAATTTTCATTGAAAACGATATTGGATGGCGTAGTATTTATTAAAAGTCACAGCGTACAGAAATTTCCTAGCCCAAGCCACGGTAGCAAAGCGTCGAGTTTTATTGGCAGATTTATTGGCCAATATTGAACTACATTTGTACGTTAAAACAAAGTAATTACTTGTGTTCTAGAAAGTAAATAATAGTAACAGATGAGTTGCAAACCGATAGATATGCTATTGTATTTTAATATATAGCTATATATTTTAGTAATCTACATATATGAAAATCACGCTGTATCCCGTACAGCAGGTAGCAGGTGGTAAGACACTCCGTTTCCCACTTTCCGCCGAATTCTGGAGAAATTGCATGTTGAGTGGCGGAACTCAACGCCGTGTTTTGCGTGCAGCTGCACCGGAGCGAAGAAAATGGAAATACAAATTAAAAATATTTAATTTCCTCGAGTGGGGGTTGGACCCACAACCAGTCGCGTTTACAGTTACACTTTGTGCCCCTGCGCCACGACTGGCCTCTGATATATGTCAGGTGTGTTTAGATAATATGAGAATAAATATAGGTATGTAGGTATCTATAGTATATGCATAAATTAAAAGCAATCAAATCGTCGAAGCAAAACGTATTTGATTCCATTAGGCACATGGCCTTACAACAAGCATTTTTGAATAGTAAAAAAAAATACTATCGAGTTGAGAACCTTCTCCTTTTACAGAAGTCAGTTAATTACACATAGATGTCAGTAGTGTCAGGCACTGTAGAACTGAAATAGCAGTTATGTTTTTTTAATGATATTAATAACAACCTTTATATTTAAAAGTTGTTTTTGTGGCTCTACTTTTAGTGATCACTGATATATATGAAAATCTCCGCTAAAGGCACGCGAACTGTTGCCTAATAATATATGATATCATTTTAAATAAAACTTTTTAACAGGATTAATGGAGTAGTCCGTGGTCTCTGAGTCTACCCGTTTAGACCACGTCGGGTTTCCAAATATAATCCTATTCTAATTTAGAATTTAGGTTAAATAATTTCATTTAAAATGTGTAATAATCGTGAAAATCAAAGATTTTACTATAAGATATGAAACGATCTAATCTTTATTATATATAGATGATTAAATATATGATATGATTATATGAATTAATCTTAATTTTAAATTGTTCAAGTATTCTAACATCAGTTCTGACATTTTCGTATACCTATTGCTATTAATGTTTTGCTATATTTAAATATCCTTTTGACATATAAAACTAGTTACATTTTTATAACGTGTTTTAGTTATTGGGTAGTCATTCTTTATAAATAATTAGTCTTACTAAAAATACCAAGTGACTAATCAAAGGTCGAAATGTCACATTAAGGACACACCGTGTTCACACCGTTCTACTGAAATAAACAGAAATTATAAATCAGCACTTCAGAAACTAATTTAAACAAATATAACTTTATACTAGGTGGCTTTGTTAATTTTTAACTTAGTTAAAAATACTTCAATAATGATCAACGAGTATTAAACTTTATAAAAAATGTTACAATAAATACGAAAACGGTACAGTAATTCATACTTCTATCAATATACCACATATGATAAAGATAAGCATAAAACTATAATATTTGTCTACATATTTTACTACAAGTTTCACGCTTAGCAGATTAAGCAGAGGTAACATAGTGCTAAAGCTCTCCGTTTCCCACTTCCCGCTTAATACTCGAGATATGGTATGAGGAGTACAGGCACGCAACCCACCAGTTTGTCTAGCAATGAAAGAAAATGAAAATAATTTTAATTATAATAATTCCCTCGAATAAGTTTCGAACCCACAACCGTCGGACACGGTCCCACTGCGCTACGACGATCACAAAAATTATCGTGAAACATGAATTTAAGTACGATTTTTTTTATTAAAACAAAAAAAAAAATATCAAAGCAAGAACGCTTATTTCACGACAAAGGCAGTAAATACGGCCCGCACCAAGTCAGGCATAACGTTCCGCCCATTGAGTAAAGTACGGCAGCCACTAAGTTAGGCGGCATTAACGGATACCGAAACTTGGGCAACTCTTCGTAGATGTTATGTTAGTTCTTAATGTTTATGGAATTTAAATACAATTGTAGCGCAATGAAAGTGACGATTTTGTTAAATCTGAAAATATATAAAAATATGTACATACCTGTGGCATCTTTTCAGCTTCACACTGTATCATACATATAGCGGGATAGCTAGGAACAACTTAGTTTTAAGACACTGTAGTGTGTTAAATAGATGAGCTCTCCGCCGCACTTTGTCTTACCAGTTTGCAATTCGTTGCCCGAGTTTAGATAAAATGCTCTTTTAAATCTGAGATTGATCTTGAGATGCTTATGATGCTTATTTTCATTCATAAGTTAAACCTAATTGAGAGTGTTTTATAAACAATATAGTCAATCGCTGCACTTGTCCACCATTTTTACATCTATAAATAACTATACATTAGTTGTTGTTTAATTAATTTTACACTCTCAATTAAAAAGAAATATGAATAAACAAATAGTAATTATATAAATCATTGTAACAAACTAATTTTTATTTAAAACTAAACGTTAATAAAGCAACGTTAAAGTATAAAAATGTGCATAAATTACTTACATCAATTCCATGAAATATAAAAACTCGAAGCCTCGATGGCTGCGAAACGGTAAACAACTGCAACAAAATGTGTGTACTTAGCAAATAAGTAATAATAATAAATAAATATATATATAGAGGCCAGTCGTAGCGCAGCGGCACAAAGTGTGACTGTAAATTGACTGGTTGTGGGTTCGATCCCCGAGGAGATGAAAAATTTACTTAAATTTATATTTCCATTTCTTCGCTCTGGTGTCGAGGCAAAGCGCGGCGCTGAGTTCTGCCACTCAACACGCAATGCTTCCAGAATTCGGTAGAAAGTTGGGAACGGAGTGTCTTAACACTAGGTTCCCTCTGCCTACCCTGCTGTGTGCGGGATACAGCAATTTTAATAATAAATATACTTTATTGCACATTAAAAAATAAAACAACATACAAACTTAATAAATTATAATAAAAAGTACAACATAACGACCTTATCGCTTAAAGCGATCTCTTCCAGACAATCTTTGGGTGTTGGGATTGTATAAAAGTGGGCGGTGCGTTAAATAAAAAATTTACATAACCAATTAAAAAAAATATTAAATACATAATTCCAATACACAAATATATATATTGGATTACTCAAATTTTAGTAAGATTTATATTTATAATATTGCAATATAGTCATCGTGGATCAACGGCGCTGGGTCTGTAACCGCCATGGTATTGGATTCGACCTCCACTTCAGGGAATAAATTATTTTCATTTCCCTGCTCTGATAGACAAAGAAGACATTATATCTAATTTGGACTGAAAGTGAAAACGTTCAATGCATAAAAAAAAATTATAATTATATTCGCGCACATACTGATTGCAAATTTAAAACTTGTGTGATTTTGTTCATGGATAACAATTGTCAGAAATGGACCAAATTAATTTATATTTACATATAGTTTAAAGGTAGTATAAAAGTCTTTCAATGTTAATAATTTAAATAAAAAAGCTTAAATAAATAAAATAGATATTATCGTGGCTGAAATATTTTCAGATGTTTATTAAATCTTATTAAATCGAGCAAAGTCGGGCAAGCAAGTTGTATTTATATAATATTAAGTTATTTACTGTTACTCAGTGCCTCAAAGTTCGCCTCTCTTGTTGACCATATAAAGAATACCGTATTAAATTACGCTTAAAGGACCGTAGCACGATATAAAACATGAATATTGTCTTTTCGGAAGTCTTTTAACTAAAATTGAGTGTCTAGAAATATTAATTATTTTAGCACCGCAGACCGGAGAATATGTATCCAAAATTATATAAAATGTGTTATGATAGAAAGTATTGGGCTTTCTCTTGATGAATCCCAGATTACCCATCCGTGTGTAAGGCACATTCGTCATTAGAAATATCAAAAATAAAAACTTTTCCGTAGCAGATATTTCAAAGTAAGAAAGTACTTTTTTATACACATAAAAGTTTGGTAAACATAATAAATTAATCCTAAATCTAGAGTGGCCTACAAAGCGCATTACAGGAATTGTTTGTGGAGTAAATATGATGTTCTTTTGATAGTTCTTACGTCGTAAAAACTTAATAAGAAAGCATCTATTTTTCTCTAAGTCTAATACAAATTAACAGTGATAGTAAAAATATAAAAGCGGCACGAGGTTGCGTTATCTCCCCTCTTTACTCTTTTACATAAGGAATAGAATTAGATATCATTAAATAATTTTTCTATACCAAAATTAAGTACAAAATTATAAATTAGAAAATAACGATTCTCTCCATCCTTAAGAACTCGCAGTTTTAGAAATCTTAAATAAGAAAAAACTGCTTAAACTAGTTTCATTGTAAACAAACTAACTTGCACTAAAAAAGAAACGTTTCGTGAACTACGAATTACTTTTACTATTAATTTCCAATGCAAGTTTACGTATAAAGTTCGGGACAAATCTCAACATGCTCGAAGTTTTCTAACAAACTTCAATTATTTTGACCTAACCGTAACAGTTTCATTGAACAATGTTCTCTTTAATTTCACTTTAACTTGGGAGACGCTAATATGTTACCTGAACGAGGAGCTCAACTACGGTACAGTTCACATTCGGTTTAGTTTACCAAGTACTTTGTAGATCCGTAATTATACCTATATATTGTAACGTGTGTTGAATTTGAATGATCGAAGAATGATCTATGTTACTTATAAACTTCAGTTTCACGCTGTATCCCGCATACAGTAGGGTAGGCAGAGGGAGAACCTAGTGTTAAAACACTCCATTCCCCACTTTCCGCCGAAATCTGGAGGCATTGCGTGTTGAGTGGCGAAATTCAACGCCGCATCTAAAAGCTCCATTTGCTTTTCACATTAATAAAAAATGTAGTAAAAACGTATAAAAATCTAGTTTGTTTTTAAATGGCAATAGTTTAGCATTTATCTTATTTAAAATTTGGTCACTTCAATCGAAGCTGACCCCTGTGACCTACAAAGCAGCGTTTGCAATTTGAAAAACCTCATACTGGAGGTGAGTTATAAAATCGATGATTAGTTTATTATATCTAAACCTAAGCAAAGTTCTATTTGTTCCTCGCATTATATAGGTCATTCCTTTTTCTTGCAGCGGTGGAACGTTAATAATAATTTAAATTTGCCTGATATATATCAACTAATAACGTCAGTTACTAATATTTTATTAGAACTTTTACTAAAACAACTATTTCAAAAACATAAACACATAGTCGCTACAATAAAATTTAAGCCAAATATAATGACCAACCAAAACTCAAATTTAAGTTGGATAATGTACACGATTCAACGACGTCACGACAGACGTTTTTATAAACATAAATTAATAAAGTACATCACGTACAAGTAGGTGCAGTAGGTACTTACTACAATCAGCTTGAAACTTCAAGACATAAGCTATAAAATCTTATATACTAATAAATTTTACTGACTACATTACCCTGCCACTGAAATAAAGTATACCTTGCTACCTAACATCAGAAGATTTGGCGTCTCAGAAAAAAAACGTAAAATGCTTTCAACTCTTAAATGACATGCCATATTTTTTTTTCTATTTATGACAAATAATATTCAAAACAGGTGAAAAGTAGGCCTAAAAATCACTCTTTTTATATGTCACTATATAATAAGGTTGAAGGTAAATTGGACAAAATGCATGAATTGAAGAAATTATAAAAGTTTTAATTAATATAATAACTATAACAGACTCTACACTTCAAGTAACCAAACTTTGAACTTGATAATTTTAGCTAAATCTGAACAGTAATATAGTTATTCCGACAAACTTGTACTAGATACAAGTCGTCCCAGTTCCAGCCCTTGCCGGAGTCGGTGCCAAACATCTTTGTAAACTTGATATGCAAGCCACTCTGATGCTTTCAACGTCGCTATTCAAACAACTAGTTTTCAATTAAACAATTTCTGAAGACGTCCCAAATTGAATATGATTGGCAAACAAAAGTTCATTATAACGGCAAATATCACGCGTAAAGTAT
>DWMY01003498.1:0-10165 GCA_018249775.1 Heliconius hecalesia formosus | reverse complement strand
GAATATTAAAGGGCTCTTGGGCGCCTGTGCAATGCTTTTGTTCTTCTTTTTATGATCACTTATTAGGGTTCCGTACCTCAAAAGGAAAAAGCGGAACCCTTATTGAAGCCGTCGTGGTCCAGGGGTATAAGAGTGTGGCTGTAACGACGATTGTGAGTTCGATCCCCACGTGGGGCAATTAAGTATTTATTTAAAATTATATTTCCATTTCTTCGCTCTGGTGTCGAGGTAAAGAGCGGCGTTGAATTCTGCCACTCAACACGCAATGCCTCCAAAATTCGGCGAAGACTGTGGAACGGAGTGACTTAAAACTAGGTTCCCTCTGCCTACCATGCTGTGTGCGGGATACAGCGTGAAGCAACGGTTTAAATTACGGTTCCTTGGAGCACAGAAAAAATCAAACATCTCTAAGTCAACGCATTCAAAAGATACAAGCATTTACGCACCATTTTTGCTGCATTTTGTATGAAATTCGGCGCATAATAAAAATCTATAGAGTAAATCTCGTAGTCTTGAAATTGGGCAACTTACAATATAAATAAAAAAATAAATCCGAAAATGAAATTTATAGGCATTTTATAGAAAAAAAAATACAAATTCATAATGAAGAATGTTCACCTAATTTAAATACTAGCTATTCGTATTGTCTATTAAAAACCAAAAAATACACGTGAAAGACGAAGCAACGAAACACTTTTGACTAGTAAAAACTTTGCTTCGCTCAGCTCCTTTATTCGATAATTGTCCGATTGCCCTTTATCCAATTCCTCGTGCATTTTAATTAAATGGATTATCACTCTAAAACAAACAAGTAACAAGCAGACAAAGTACTGCCCGGGATCTTCTAACTACGAGTATCACCGCTGGCGACTAACAACGCTCTCGGCTAGACGAGACGGAGCGTTGGATAGTGACGTCACAGCGTCGGCGTGAGCGGAAACAGACACAGACTGGAGACAGACTGGAGCGAGAATTTCATTCCCAAGGCGTGTTATCATTAACAAAATCATTAATTTGATAATAACCTTTAACACACAAACGTCTTTTCACAATTTTTTTTAAGCCGTGACAGAAAATTCTCTGACGTTTTGTGGGATCCTATTGTAAAAGCGTACATTGTCCCATAAAAGAATTACGGATTCGATGCAACCGAGTTATATTGAGATGCAACGAACGTTACGAACGTTCCTCAGTTATTACATTATCTATATCTTTGAGGTCATATAAAATTATAAAACTTTCCTCACGACGTTTGTAACATATATACTACAAGAAATAAAAATATTAAAATAATAAGATCGCATTATAAATATACAACGGTATGTCCAGGAAAAAATTGATGGTTAAAAATAATCACAATATTGTTTTCAAATTAAAAACAAAACACTTTTATAACTATTTTCTTGTCATCCTGGTCTTTCCGCGGCGGACATCTGGTACAAATTAAAAATGCTTATATACGAATAGCAAAATGAAAATTTGACTTCCACCAAAGGATACGAAATATATCTGATTTTACGTAAAGTGGAGGGCATGATATTTCACCAGTGACCACAACTTATTACTAAAAAAAAATTAAAAAAAATTAGCTTCACGCTTTATCCCGCACACAGCAGGGTAGGCAGAGGGAACCTAGTGTTAAGACACTCCGTTCTCCACTTTCTGCCGAATTCTGGAGGCATTGCGTGTTGAGTGGCAAAACTCAACGCCGCGCTTAATCTCGACACCAGAGCGAAGAAATGGAAATATAAATTTAAGTAAATATTTCATCTCCTCGAGTGGGGATCGAACCCACAACCAGTCGGTTTTGCAGTCACACCTCGTGCCGCTGCGCCACGACCGGCCTCAACTTATTACTCATTTTCTAATTAAAATGCTTTTGTTTGCTTCACCTGTTTTATATATACAGATATCAAACAATGTAAGAATATAATGCAACGTTATTTTGACCTACCGTCCGATTTGCCTATAAATTTGCAAACAAGTCCGGATCCGATGACAATATTTTCATAATATTTACGGTGAACCTGATTTTTTTTGCCATGAAGACTGAATAACAAAAAATAGTAAGCGAAGTTGTTTAGCTTCTAAACAATTATTACATAGTTATTACTTTTTATAGGTACTATTTAAAAGAAAATCTTGCAAAATGTACTTTATAGATATAATTTTAATGAGAGCTTATGACGTAACAGGCAGGTTAGCCTAGACTGGTTTTAAAAATTGGATGTATTGTAAGCCAAGTTTAATTTGAGGTTTATTGCAATTGAAATAAATTAGTTATTCATGAAATTGGACGTTCACATTGTTATGCCAAAATATATATGACCCTATGCAAATTAGATTTTCTGTTGTGTTTTATTTATAAAAAAAATTATGGTGCAGCGAGGCAGATAGAAAATTAATTAAGATACACTCTTATTTATTAAAGGCGTGAGGCGTGAGGTCCAGAAACTAAGACATTGAAATCCTCCGAGAGTCTAACTCTAAAAATTTCAAGGGCCCCAAAAAAAAAATATTAGCATTCATTTACTGTGCAAACCACTTAATTGTGGATTGATTTGCCACGTGACCTAACATTTAAATAAAGGCCGGCCAAGAGCGTGAAAAATACTTATTTAAATTTTTTATACGTTTTCTATACTTATATGTGATGTTTTTTCCTAAGCGTGGAATAATACTTTATAATAAAAAAATATTTAATAAATAGCATTCTCTCTTGCCAAATGATCATTCTAAATAATTATCTTTGAGTAGCGGAAATTTATAAAAATCTCCCTACAGAGATGCTGTGTTATTCCACACTTAAAATGTTATTCTTAAAGTATTACATTTATTAGAAAACGTATAAAAAATTTGAATGTAGCGGGACTCGAACCCGCGCCTCCTGGAAACCGGCCAGGCGCTCCAACTACTAAGCCATACGTTCTTATCAAGCTACGTCGAAATTTTTATACGCTTATTACAACTTATATTGTTAGCATCTCTATAGGAAATTTTTACAAATTTCCGCTATCCAAAGATAATTAATTACTAAGATTTGTCTGGCAAGAAAGAATGCTATTTATTTAATATTTTTTAAATTTTTAAGAGTTATTCCACACTTAGGAAAGAAAAAAACTTATTTAGTAATAAATAAATAAATTCGTATTTTTTTTCCTAAGTGTAGAATAACACTTCAAAAATGTTAAAAAGTTCTCACGACAGTCCACGAAAAGTACACTATAAGTATACTTTTCGTGGACTGTCGTGAGAACTTATAATATATATTTAGAACTTATAATGTACACTAATATATATTTTGATCACGCGGCGAATTTCCTACAAAATGCAGCAAAATCTATAAATAAATGCTCGTATCTTTTGATTGCGGTGACTTAGAAGAATGATTTTTTTCTTATCTTCAAGGGATCATAGACCTAGATATATTTGATATTAAGTTCAGTGTCCTCGCTCTGGTAACGAAGGAAAGTACGGCGTTGAGTTCCACCACTCAACACCTAATGTCACCAGAATGCGGCGGAAAGTGCTGAACGGAAGTATCTTAATGGAAACGAAACAGCTTAACACTAGATCCCCAAGTTCCCTCTGCCTACCCCGCTATGTATGGAATACAGCGTGAAGCAAAAAAAAGAGACCTAACATAATTATAATTAAAATTTTTTTTGGTTTGAACATATCCCCGGAGAATTATCTGCTCCATATATTTTCACTGCTGAGGCCATTTGTAGCATTCCAATTGGGACTCTGCTATTGATGTGTATCATTGATTTTATATAAATAAATTACTTTTTAGTTTTATTTACACATATTATAAACTTATCTGATTTCACTGGTGTAAAATGTATTTTTGCACAATAGAAAAATGAGTGTAGTATTTAGAGAAAAATAAGAAATCGGCAATCTATTAAAAATTTTTTTGTTCTTTAAAATAAGTTGACGTTCCCAAGTCGACAATCCTCTAATTATTATAAAAAACGCACGAAGAAATAATGAACTTTGCGACGGATATTAAGTCGTTAATAAATGAAATTAATGATGATGTTTATGAATCAGAATTGTGTCAACATTTTGAAACAGTATGTATGTTAACTTTGTTAAAATTAACTAAATCTTAACTGGAAATAGGAAAAACACCGCCACCACCACGGCATTACATTTGTATACGTTAGTGTTTGTTTAAATGTAGGTATATTTTTAGGTGCAATGAGGCCAACGATTACAGTGAACAGATGCCATAAATTTTTCGCAATTGCAACCTATAACAGGCTTATAAGAAATGCTTGGGATTCAATAAGGTATTTGTATAAATTATAAATACAGCGATGCTATCTTTAGATAATGTGTTAGTGTGTAAAAAGATAAATTTATACGTTATCGGTAAGTAATATGTACAATGTAAATAGATTTTGTTTGTTTCATGTTAACTTTTTTTAAATAGTACGTTGGTATTATTTAAAAACCTAAGATTATTAAGAGTATAGTAATGAAATATTACTAGTGCTTTAATAAATAATTAGACGTTCAAAGTATAAAAGTTATTTTTATTCTCATACGCAAGATTTAATTCAAGCCGACTTAATACATATGGCCTAAGATTCCAGGGCCCCCAGACCTATGCCATTTCAGCAAAGCTGAAATTTTGAGGATTATTAGTCTAATATGTAACTAAGGCAGTATACGTACTCATTATTTTACTTAAAAGTAGGGCCCTTTCGGAGATAGCGTCAAATAAAGGTATTCTGGTAGTTTTATCTCTGTCTGGGAGGAAAATTGAGCCATGGGATTGGCAAAAAAGCTCAAAAGTGCTTATAAGGGGTCTTGAAATAGTCCACCAATAATATATGTAAAATAAAAGTTTGTTAATATAACGTAGTTCGCCCCAATTTTAAACCACCTTTAGGACGTCTGGCAGGAGTAAAGGCTACGTAAAGGGTCTGGTAATAATAAATATACATTTTTTACATTATTCTTACAAACATATTTAAAGGACGTTTCTACTTTAATGTAAGTGAGCGTGTACGTAAAATTTCAGTAGGTCACGTAGGCCCTAAGATCTCAGTGTAATAGTTTAATAGTTTTATTTTTGACGTGATAGCGTCTTATATGTCAATGAATGCCGGTAGCACGCACGAAAAAGCACGGCTCATTGTCACATCAAATATTTGAATTAACGAGTGTTAATATTAGAGTAGAGTAAAGAGAGTCCGATCCTCCTAAGACACTTCCATTCTCCACTTTCCGCCGAATTCTCAAGGTATTGCGTGTTGAGTGGCGGCATTCAACGCCGAGCTCTTTACCTGAGCGAGGAAATGAAAATATTAAATATTTAAATGTCTTGAGTGGGGATAGAACGCAATAGTCACTTGCGTTATGACTGGCTATGTTTAACAGTTGTATAGGTTAATAATTATCATGAACATAAAAAAGGAGATTTCCTCGTGGGCCTTCACGGTCAACATTCGTGACGATGAATATAAATGTCGTCTTAGCCTATTTCAAAGAATTTAATTAATTCAAATTATAATCACATTATATCGACAGCTCCTGTTTTTCTATTAACTTTACCGGAAGGCGAAAAGATGTTGCGAATATTTATATTTTAAAAGTAATTATAATCATGACAAAACAATTAATCAAATTGAAATAAACATTATAAGGGCCATCCATCGAGAATGCTAAATAAAAACTTATTATATTATTGATTTATAAGATAATGTAGATACATTACTATAGATTGATTATTCGTAAGTTACGTTGGCTGCAATTGGAGGGTTAAGAAAATACGATTTTTATGCTTAAACTTATATTAATAAAATTTAAAATTAAAATACAATTTAAATCTAAAACTAAACTATATCTAAGACTACTGCCTTCAATGTTGGAAGAACAGTAATCTGCTTAAACCTAAATTAATCTAACTTAACCTACGACTTAATTACTCCACGATGGAATAATAAGTGTGGGAACGGAAGAAATTCCTTTCCCACCGGCGCTGTTCACCTGATCTCTACCTTGTCAGCAGTTTGTGGCGCTCGGCCGCCTATCAGACGGACATATTATAATATTAAATAAGTTTTCCGCCTGTGACACCGAGCGTAAGATATAACACGTATGTTAAAATGGATTAACTACGACTTATATTTGTATCCGTCGATTCTTGAATCTCTGTTTTGGGAGAATATTTTTTAGCAATAATGATAAAAATATGTAGTTTTCATTGAAAATAAAAAAAAGTAAATCCGACCAGTAGTTCCAGAGATCGTAGCTTTTAAACAAACAAACAAAGTCTTCCGCTTTATTATATTAGTATAGATCAACATACATAAAATTGGCTCACTTTATGTAGACATAAATTTGAACGTGAGCTATCCTTATAGTCAGTCTAGAGTGTTACAAAATAGGTAAAAAATAAAATCTTATTTAATAAAGAAGTATTAAGCACTGTCGCTAAAAATTTTTACTTATGATCTAATATGTAATATTAATACAAAGCTGTTCGACTACGGGAAAGCCCAAAATATTATTTGAAGAAGCCAGGAGAGGCTAATAAATAATCTATATCCATACCTATAGTATAAATTCGAAAGTAACTCTGTCTGTCTGTCTGTCTTTTACGCAATCAGGGCCGAACCGCTAATTCAATTGTGATAAAATACTCATATAGAGATACTCGAGGGTCTTCGGATGAACATAGGATACTTTTTTTCTCATATTTTTAATATTCTCGACATATACTAAGATATTAAAATACGTTTCAATTTGACATGTAATTTATTCAGCCATATTAATAACAACCGTCGCTAAGCAACCGTTGCTAGGCAACAAGGAATTATGTCGTTTTAAGAAAAGGTCGCCCAAAATGAGCTTCCTGAACGCTTACATGGCGTGCGCTGACTCAACTTTATGAGACATATAAAAACTATGTTTTACAAAAATATTGTCTTTTAAAATATCTATTAAAAAGTCCACGATGATGTATGTTTGTCTCGGAAGGTTGAGCCACAGTAACATTTTAATATATTGTTAGAAATCGGAAGCGGGTAACGTTTTTAAAGAAACACGTTAAAAACACACATCGTCTATATGATTCTAAACTATTTTGAAAGAGATAATTGTAATAAGTGATATGTATCACCTACTAACAATACTTCACACTAGTTTCCTTCCAATAGGGGCCGTCATTTATAAGCGAGTGCCCCCGATTGACACAATTCCACTGCTTTTATAGTTATTTTCCACCTAAATCTACCCTCTTTTACACGAATACGCTAACAATATATATATATTTTTTGGCTTATTGTTAATGTATTTTGTATAATTTCCTATTCAATTCTTTTTAAAATAAATATAATAATCACCTAGATTAAAATTATATTTTACTGTACATCTTTCTAATAAATACTGAAGGAATAAGGATGCCGCACGGTATGACCGACCCCAACGGGCAGACGACGTTGACGATTTTGTAAATTTTTATATATTTTCGATCTACTGTTGGTTGTTATGTGGTTATTTTCTGTTTATTAATAATTTATACTTTTCTTTGGTTCTTCGCTTATTCGAATAGTAGATTAGTTAGATTTTCATTAATTGGTGTGGTGTAAGTTTCGGCCCTGCGTGGCGTCGGCATAATATTATTTAAGTATAAAGGAAAGAATGGTCGGTTATTTTTTATAATAATAAGACTTTTCTCTACTTATTATTCTTTTTCAGATTATTATGATTATTTAGGCTTATATTTTCTTACCAATCCTATTAAAAACTGAACACAATTCCATAAACATATTTCATTCGTATAGTTTAAGCGAGCGAAGCCGCGTCCGGGTCCGCTAGTAGATTATATATAACATAGCATAATTCATTTCCATTCGGCTTATTTGTAGAGGCTAAAGAGTCTGAATCTGAATAAATAGAAGAAGACCTTCTTAAAGTTAAGAAAGTATCAGAATATTCTTTCCATTTCTTAAGTGTTCCTTCCACCACTATTGTTACAGCTATGGATTTCAAAGGGAACTGAGAAAGTACTGATACAAAATTTCCTAGGTGTGTGATTTCTACGACGATCTCTACCCAAATAAAAGGATTTTGCTGAAAATTCTGCAACTCTTCTTATAAGTGATGCGACAGCAGAGAGATTACTTTCTACGATAAAAACTAAAAAACTAAACTTCACGTTTTATCCCTAGCGGGGTAGTCAGAGAGAACGGAGCGCCAAACGCTACGGTCTCTACATATCTCTTTCGCCTCGTCCACTGTCATCAACCTCTTCATAATGCCCTTCGGGGGGTCCTTAGGCTTTTTACGTGACCTTCCTCTAGTATCTTTGATACTGTGTTTTCGAAGGTCAACCGAGATCAAGCCTCTTTTTCCTTTGCCACATACCCCTATCGCTGCATCCTTCTTACTCCCTAAGGTTCTGCCAGCATGCTTCAACATTTCCATTTCCAGATTCACTGCTGTCTAGCTTTTTGGAAACTTTTTCTTGATATATCTTTCTTTCTTTCTAGTCGGTGGGTCTTGAAGCTTCCACCTTCTTATGCGGTAATTCAACTCCAAGTTTGGACACCTCGTGTAGCTGCGCCAACTTGCCAACAGACCGCTTATTCTGGCAACAACTAGATAATGGTCTGTTCCCAAATCAGAACCCCTAAACACTCGTGTGCCCATGACTTGGCTTCGAATACGCTGATCCACTAGGAATAAATCAATTATACCTTTCCCTTCTGTTCGCTCCCATGTATATATGTGAATTTGTTTGTGGTCAAATAACATAGTGTTTGCCACCAACAAATTCCTTTCCTTGCAAATTTCCCAAATATAAGCTTTCCAGCCTCATTTACTCTCTGACCTAGCACTCCCTCGTAACCGCTTCGCGCAGTTCCGTTTTCTACGCTAAGACGTGTAAAAACTTGATTGAGAGCAAATATGTTAGAAAAAAGGCTGACAGGTATAGTTCTTCTTAATATACATCCAGAGATAGCCCTATCACCCAATTTGCTAATAAAAATAGAAGACTCCCATTTACTTTATATTGTTTGTAATAAAATAATAATAAAATCGTGTTTTCTGCAATGGTCTAATTTACTAGGCACTTTATTATATTAGTGATCCCCGTCCCCAAAATTTTAAGCTGCGACTGCGCCTGCAGGCAGGATAAGTCCATAATAAAAACAAAAGACGTACAGTTGGGTATCAAACCTACATAGTACAAGTCTAACTTTATTCATAACTTTATTTTAACTGCGTTAAAAAAAAAGGTTAAAACCAAAAACCCTGATTGCTCTGGGTTGACCTAACTCCCAATTAAATGATAAAATACTTTATAACTTTTTAAAAAGAAGGATCCACATAAAAAAAAATATTTACATGGCATAATGAATAGTTAATCTTTATAGCATTATTGCTATAAATATTTTTAGTTATAATAATAACGGTTTTTTCTCATCGCTCTGCGTTGCGCTAAAACGTTGGGTTCTTCCTTAATAACACGCGATAGACACTTTATTCTTCTCACTCGGTTTAGCACCAGTAGTGGTGTATCCGCCAAGGAAGTCATCTGTATTTTGCACTGCTGGCTATTTTCCAACATTACAAAGGTAAGTTTATGATTGATCTGGCCTTGGTTCTCGAATTTTATGGGTGCTTTGGCACGCTAATTAAATTTAATATTCAGAACACAACCACTCATATTGACTTTCCTAGATAGATATTTAAGATATTGTTTTAAAGAATTGGCTATCAACGATAAGCTTCCGTTTAATAAAGTGCTAGAACGTTCCCGTTAGATATATTTGTACACTTCTGGAAATCATAAATCACTGTTAAGTTTTCAGGATTTTTGTGCTATATTCTTAGTCAAGTGCTCTGGCTATTATACTATATATTTTTCAGTGTGATGTTTATAAAACGAATTAACAAGCAATGTCTCGAAAATTCGGAGGAATAGACCTTTTTAACACTACTTTCCCCCTGCCTATCCTGCTATATGTTTGATACTGCGCCAAGTTATTCCTTCCATTTACATACCTAAGGGATTAAGACTTTTGATAAATTGCCTTCCTTGTAAAATATATGTTTTAAATTTTTCAGCACAACTTGATAAAATTTATAACAACTTTTATCAGATATACAATAATATAATCCACAATATTATAATTATTTA
>DWMY01003497.1:0-10165 GCA_018249775.1 Heliconius hecalesia formosus | reverse complement strand
TTCATACAATTGAAAGGGACGGAAATATAATTTATAGATAAACCTGTCATTTTGTAGACATAGAGCGCTTTGCTTCCTATATAGCGTTTTAAGATGGCCGACCCTTTATGAGAACCCTGTTCCGTTTTTGTTTCCCCTCTGGCCCCGCTGCCGTCAGTGTAGTGTATCGTTCACCGCAAGAGAAAAATTGATACTGTGTCGCAATTTGCTGGCTTAATTACTTTATATCCCTTCAAACAAGTAAGTGTATTAAAATACTACTGAGTGCGCTTATTTTGTGATTTTTTAAAGTGTTTAATTTAAAATTTTATATCTTGATACATTTGTGACTGTGACGCATAAAAGGAGTGTCCCTAGCAGCAGCCATTTTGCCCGAGCCGGCGACACGGTGTTGCGGTGCGGTTAGAGATAATTCTTAGTGTTTCAAAAGAATTTACTAATTCTATTCAATGATTTATTCTTGTGTTCTCTATTTAAATTAAGCAGATTGCTAATACAATTAAATTTAGTGGAAAAATTCACAGTAAGTAGTAATAGGCTTTGGGCTTTGATTTGGTATTATTTTATAGCAGTATTGAGATTATAAATGTTCTTGTGGTAATTGCAATTTTAAGTTATATTTAAATAATAGACATTATTTTAAGATATTCTTTGTATTTATATTTTTTAATTTGTCTAATGTAACATCTAGGTATGTCGTTAGTGCGTCGTAATTTTGTCGTTCCTACTCGGTCACGCCGTTATCTATGTCGATAACAATTTATGTCATTGAAAATGCTGAATTATAAGGAAAAATAGCCTTGCCATCTAGATTTTTTGTGAATAATATATTAAGTAAACCATTTTTGCTATCTATGCTGTCTAAGTTGGGTCCCTTATTATCTATCTTTAGGGGGGACAAACACGTGCCTATATTGAATTAAAATCTTGGACTTCCATAACGCCAGTGATTAGATTTCAGTTACTAAAGTTAATTAAAGCATGTATATTAATTTTACTATATCGTATATTCCAGAAGTCCTTGCTTGTATTCTATGAGTGCATCGGTAATGTGTGACTCATTACTAATGTAATTCTTTTACTAAACTTTTCATTCTGTCTAATGTAAGAAAACTATATATTTTTGTAATGGAATTTTATTTTATTACTTATAACTTAAATACATAGATTCTTGAATTTTTGTAAATTTATCCCTACAGAGAAAGGCTTAATTCTAGAAGGGCTAAATTCTTGAATAAATTAGCAAATATTAAGACAATAAGTAGAGGGAGGGAATATTCTGTTTGTTTTAACCAAAATCTTCAATTTGTCTCACTCTTAAATTATTGATTGAGATTTTTGAACATCAAGATGTTGGTTATTGCTGAATATATGTGATGATTTATAGTCACTATTGATTTGTAATAACACTTAGAAACTGAATCACATGTTTTAAGTTTTGCATGAAAAATGTGATATTCAATTAATCTTGGCAAGGAATTTGAATTATAAACTATTACCTGAAACTCAAATAAAAACACTAAGTTAATGAAAGAAATATACTATATTTTTAATACATACATTTTATAAAATTTCTATATGTAATCTACCAAAAATAAAATGTCCTATAATGTCCTATTTAGTGGTTATATGATTTTTGTATAGTCAGTTTATAACTTCTTAAATAATTTCACATTTTTAAAGCACTCTGCCACACCCCTTAAATTTATAAAAACACCTGTATGTTGAATACAAGAGATAATAAGTATAAAATAAATGTGTTACAGGTTTAATGAGCTTTTTAAATAATTGTTTGTCTTACAAATATAAAAATTTATTTTAGTAGTTGTGCATAGCAACAGGACATATAGGAAGATGGATTGATAGATAGTTAGATAAGGGTGAATAGTAGGAGGTATAGGCGCCGGGCTGAGGGGTGGTGGTGGGTGGGTGGTATGGGTGGCGGTAGGGGTAGCGTGCGCGGCGCAGAGGGGTGTGTGCGAGCGACAAGCGTGGAGCCAGTCGTATTTCGTCTGGAGTGTTTATCCGTGGCGGCGGATCAATACTGTTGGCGCAGTGGCGGTGCGAGGCGGCGCGACACTTGCTGGTCGGTCGAGTCTGTGAGATGCTGTCAAACCGAACGGACACCGCGTCGATGTCGCGTCTGGCGTGAGCCCTGAGGGTCGCTCTCTGAGCCACTTCGAGTTTATACCTTGCGCTAGTGCACTTTGTGAGCCTCTGTCCAAGGTGCGCCGTATTTTATGATGACTCATACCCAAGTGGATTCCCTTTGGCGAAAATGACGCCTAACGATTAGTCTTTCTGAGAAATTATTTAGTATCCAGTTCGGGTACTACTTTTTTTTCACGTCGCTAATCTTTTTTTCATTTATTGCAGGGGCATCAGTAATATAGTCATCTAAATTCATCAAACATGTCCGTCGACAAGGAGGAATTGGTGCAACGCGCCAAGCTCGCGGAGCAAGCTGAGCGGTATGACGACATGGCGGCGGCGATGAAAGAAGTCACCGAAACCGGAGTCGAGCTCAGCAACGAGGAAAGGAATTTACTTTCCGTTGCCTACAAGAACGTCGTGGGTGCTCGACGGTCATCATGGCGAGTCATATCTTCCATTGAACAGAAAACCGAAGGATCGGAAAGAAAACAACAGATGGCAAAAGAATATAGGGTTAAAGTAGAAAAAGAGCTCAGAGAAATCTGCTACGATGTTTTGGTGAGTGATGCTGCATTTACTAAATTGTTATTTCAGATTTTTTTTTTCATATATTTTTTTTATTAGTACTTTCAATTTTTCATTCTTTTGAAATTAAGTAGATCGATGCCAGATTAGCCTTCCTACGCGTATGACGTCATCATGTTTGGCCGATGCCCATTTCGTGGGGTGATGCAAGCGTTTAGTTGTCGCATTGGTTTTCTACGCATTCAGTACATTTTATTTAATGATTGACAATGTAGCATGTACTAGGTAGCCATGTGAGAGCTTGCAGGGCGCGGTGCGGCGTTCCGCGGGGTGGGGCGGGCGGCGTGACGTATTGCGCCGCGTCAATGCGCGCGCCGCTCTTTGCTCACCCATCTTCGTTCGTTGCCCTATCTCTTCTTAGTTTTATAACGCCTTCATATAATTTAACATTTGAAAATTTCATCCATAGTTCCATGTAGCAAATTCAATTTAGTGGATTCGAGCCATTTCGAACTCCGTACATGCAGTAATGTTTCGAATGTGAAAATCAATACTCGACCTGCGCCGTATTGTTTTACGTCTTGCATTAAAAGTTAAATTCAAATTATTCAAAGTCGTACGCTTCGAATAGTCATTGAACTATTACTACTTTTAATATTTTATTTATAAAAAAAAACAATGTTTATATTATATGTATTTTTCTGAAAATTCTAGTTGTTAATTAAAACTGAATGTTGTTACAGGGTTTACTTGACAAACACCTTATCCCTAAAGCTAGTAATCCAGAAAGTAAAGTATTTTACCTTAAAATGAAGGGAGATTACTACAGGTACCTCGCAGAAGTGGCCACTGGAGAAACCAGAAATTGTAAGTTTCATGCAGTATAAGTTTGAAATAGAAATAAAAAAAATCATTTATATTATTACAATTTTTTTATAATTTGTTTAAAATATACTTTATTAAAGAACTTATTAGATAATAAACATTTATATTGCAGCCGTTGTAGACGATTCACAGAAAGCGTACCAGGATGCTTTCGAAATCAGCAAGGCGAAAATGCAGCCCACACACCCAATAAGGCTTGGGCTGGCGTTAAATTTCTCCGTCTTCTATTATGAGATATTAAATTCACCAGACAAGGCGTGTCAGCTCGCCAAGCAGGTCATTATTAGTGTCAGTTACGCACAGGTTTGATGCTGGCTGGCACGAGTCTGGCTCGCCGTACTAACGTGCTTGCTTGTCTTGTCCCCAGCCGTGGTGGAGGACTCGCAGAAGGCCTACCAGGAGGCGTTCGACATTGCCAAGGCCAAAATGCAACCCACCCATCCCATCAGGCTCGGTCTCGCGCTCAACTTTTCCGTATTCTATTACGAGATTATCAACTCGCCTGCGAGGGCGTGTCACTTAGCCAAACAGGTTTATTGACTTGTATTGAGATCGAGTGTGAACTACGATAACTTATATCCCAACTAACTGAATTTTTACCGCCACTTACCACCACTATTGAGATCTCTTAATTGCATGAAAAAATATAGTATATACAGTTTATTAGTCAAAAACAAGAGTCGACTAACTGACCCGGCATGGCAATGTTGCAACACCACTAACCTTCTAATGTCGATCCAGCCAGCATCACTGTGTTGTTTGTTAGTTGCGTTGGAGGGGCGAGGTGTGACGTGGGTGGCGTTGGTTGCAGGCGTTCGACGACGCGATCGCGGAGCTGGACACGCTGAACGAGGACTCGTACAAGGACTCCACGCTGATCATGCAGCTGCTGCGGGACAACCTGACGCTGTGGACGTCGGACACGCAGGGCGACGGCGACGAGCCGGCCGAGGGCGGCGACAACTAACGCGCCGCACGCACTTGTTCTCATCCGTGTTTTATAAGAAAACGAGTAACATTCGAGAACGTCGCGCCACCGCCGCGAGCCGTCGCTTGTAAAAAAAATGTTAAAAATGTCGTTCGCAGCGGACCTTCACGTTCCGTCTAAAATTAAATGTTGTGTCATCTTTGACGGTTTTGTATTTCTGTATTTACACTGGATTACAGATATCGAGCTGACCTGATGAATATAAATATTTATAACTTAAGTTATTAAAATTACGGTTTCTTAAGTTAAAAGTGTTTTCCTTTTATCGATTAGAGATACGACTCGCCAGCCCGGTCGGCCTTCCCCGATTACATTCCTTTCGCCGCATGTCCGCAGTGAAATGGAGACCATGATGGTGAATCTTTTAAAATTATGCGATTAGTTATTAAATTGTTAAAATAACGCCCAATAACCAAATGAATATAGATTTTCATTATATTAAAATTGCAAATTGTAATGGCTGTATGGAATTAGGGCACAAAAAACTTGTTAGTGTCTTTTATGTGGTTTTGTGATGTCCTCGACTTATAAATACATACATATTACCAAAGCGAATATTAACGTCGACATTAACCATTTTATTGTGCCCATCACTGAATAATCGATAGCATTCTGAATTTTCAGGCATTTATTAGCAAAATAGTTTTGTGATGGACGAATATTGTAACATTTCTGCTGCATTTTATCAGCCATTAATCTATTATATTTTTCATGTTTTCACCAATAAACTTTTGTATTAAATACAATTTTTAGTTTTAGAACCAATATTTAAATAAACCGCCACCTATTAACCCCAACAAGATGTTTATCTAAACTATGTAATATTCGACGTAGTTTTTACCTATTCCAAAGTACCTTGGCAATATGGGCGTCTCTTATTTCATATTCATAGATTAGCAAATTGCAAAAATCAATAAAAATGCCAAGTTAAATTTCATAAGAAAATATTTTACTCACTAAAACAAATTTAAAGTATCATACATTGTATAATAAGTATGAACTTCATACATTTTATTGACGCGTTTTCTGGAAAACAAACGAAGAATTGAAATTGAATTATAGAATAGTCTCAAACTAAAGTCAATAAGTACCATTTTTCTAAATAGATGATAGTTTCATAACGAAATCTCATTTTAAGCAAATCATATTAGATTAATTGATCATATAAATAATGCATGTTATTAAGAGATTTCAAAAGCTATGTTATAGTTAAAAACCTGAAGTGAAGTTTCTAAATGTTGAAAACTAATGAAAAAAAATAATTGGGATTTATATTTTAATATATGGGTTAAAACAAAGCGTGGCCTTAAATTCCGCTAATCAGAACGTTGTCTCGTAAATTTGCTGGAAAATGGCGAACGGAGTGTCAACTCTAGGTTCCCTCAGCCTACCCTGCTAAAAGCGAGACACATTTAAAAAAAATACGATTAAATAAAAAACAGAACATAATGACTTCAAATCTTCAATATTATTAAAAGGTTACTAAAAAACGTTAAGAAGATCGACATTTAATTTGACCATTTTTTACTTTGCATCCCAGTCTTGAACTGAGTTTGTTTTATCTAAAAACTATTTTTGGCAATTATTCTTAACTGTTGCCAGTGCAAAATAACGATATATTTGGCACAATAGCCATTTTTTACTATAAAAAGACTAATTCAAATTTAATGTAATAATTATATACTTATAAAAAAACCACCCTATCCATGATACTCCAAATGTTATTAGCCCACACTGTTGATATTGATTTTATATATTTACTAAACACGAGACTCCAAATCTTTTTTAAAATATTTTTTTTACGCTAAAAGATTTCTTTATCTAGTTCTACTGGGCTACCTCTTAATACGATAAAAATAACTAAATATACACAAGGCTGTAGTTTGTTTTTGCTTATCCTAATTCTTGAGCAAGCGTAAAAAGTAAATTACATTATGGTCTGAGTTTGTTTTCGCTTAGTGTTAAAATTTATATTAATTAAATAGCTTGTTTTCTCGCACACAACAGGGTAGGCAGAAGGAAACTAGTGTTAAGAAACTCCGTTCCCCACTTTCTGCCGAATTCTGGTGGCATTGCGTATTGAGTGGCAGACCTCAACGCCGCGCTTTGCCTCGACACCAGAGCGAAGAAATGGAAATATAAAATTTAATAAATATTAATGCTTGAGGCCAGTCATGGCGCAGTGGCACAAAGTCTGACTGTAAAACCGACTGGTTGTGGGTTCGATTCCATTCGAGGAGATGAATTATTTACTTAAATTTATATTTCCATTTCTTCGCTCTGGTGTCGAGGCAAAAGCGCGGCGTTGAGTTCTGCCACTCAACACGGAATGCCTCCAAAATTTGGCAGAAAGTGGGGAACGGAGTGTCCTAACACTAGGTTCCCTCTGTCTACCCTGCTGTGTGCGGGATACAGCGTGAAGCTAATTTTATTTCATCTCGAGTGGGGATCGAACCCACAACCACTCGATTTTACAGTCACACTTTGTGTCCCTGCGCCACGACTTATTTATTCTGATTTGTTTTCTTTGTGTTAAAAATTTCGTGTAAACAATTTTATGTTTAACATTATATGTCTCAGGTTGTAAATTAATTTTAAAAATTTGAGTAGAAACAAGGGTAACTGTTCACAATAAATGGTTTTTTTTGGCTTAACACTAAATATAATAAAGACACAACTATTTACATATTTATAATTAATCTAAGCCAATTTGGTTTTACACGTTTGAAAATTTTGTTATAATATACGTATTTATGTACGTGATAGGGAATTATGGATGGATTATTTCATTATGCATATTCAGAGGGCCAAGATTTCTAGAAACATACAATATATTTTAAATAAATGATTATAATTTTAAAATATCAAAAATAATGCATTGGTTTAATAGTATACAATTGATATGGAGATCTTTATGCTTAAAGCTATAAATTTGTAACGTTAATATCTATTTATAATTTTCGCTTAATACTAAACTTCGTCTATATTTCTAAACCCAAAAGAAAATATTTTCCTTAATCTAGGTAATAAACTTATACATAATAAAGGACGAAGTAGAGCTGCGGCGAGATACATAGCGCTAAGCAACATGTTAATCATTAAGATAGTGTCATTTTCATATCCAATATCTATTTTATTGACATCTTGTAAACTATACAGGCCATAAATATAGAACATAGAACGTGGTGCACAAAAAAATAAATACACGAATATCAAACACAATGACAGCTTGAGCGCCGAAATTGTGTCACTTCCTTCCAACTTTGAGACTCTTTTCGTTTGTAATTGGCACACAATGAGGGCAGCGGCGCTTGATAAAATTAAGGATGGAAGAAATAGATTAAAAAGTGCAATCATAGAATGCATATTGATCCTGTGGCTAGTGTCCACTAGGGTGCACGCAATAGTATCGTGTTCATGTCGGACCGTCGTGGCCAGTGCGAACTCCGGAATGCTGAGTGACACGGCCAGTACCCAAACAAATATTGACGGTGGTGCAACTGACACTCGCGTATCTACGAGTCGGTAGTCCACGTTCATCGTTCGGGGAGGAGTAGAAGTGTCACTGCTGGCGACAAGACTATGGCGTGAGGATCTGATCTCGTCATCCTCATCACGTTCGTTTCTTTTCGCTCTTGCAACTGTTGCCTTTTTTTCCAAATTGGCAGTAGATAAAGAATGAAGGGCGACGGTAACAGTTAAATATAATGATGCTGTTGACGTGAATACAGCAAGCCCTCTATAGGCTGTGCAACCAAGTCTTCCAAATATCCATGTCCTTGCGTTATTAGACCAAAGCTCGGGTCCGATAGAAGTTCCCAACAGTATAAAATCGGCGACAGCCAATTGTATTATTATTAGGAACAGTCCTGGAATGGAGAAATAGATTATTTTAGTAAGTAGGAATGTAGTTTTTTTTATCTTTAATATTTTTATATTGATTCAGAACAGAACAACTTTCTTCTTAATTTATGGCGTTCCAAGCGTTTCAGTGTGCTAATCACATCGCCAATGTCACGATGTATGCAGAACGTATTCTTCTTATATGACTACGGTATGAAAAGTAATATATATAATTTTATACATAATAAAATACATAATCCCACACGTATAAGTTTACCTACTATGTTATTTACAAAACAAAAACATATTAAAGTAAGCTTAAGAATGCATATATTTGCAGTCAAGGTTATGTTTTCTTCCGCTTTTAATACTTATTATGGCATATAGGTATATCACTTTGTCCTTTTGTAATAAATTAATACATTCAGACTTAAATATTCCCTTATTTTGCATAAATTTATACTATTTATATAGTAAGCAAGAGTAAATATCGTAAGTACCTATAGAAAAAGAAATAGGCAACATCTTATAAATAGAATATATTCCTTAAAAATAAATAAAAATATACAGAGAATTAAAATATAAAACCTTATAAACTAGCATTATTAAAACGTATCACATCACTACACTTGTTTGTTAAACAATGTGATAGTCAATTAGTTTCAACCGAAAACATTAATTTCACGTAGAGCATGCATTGTGGTGATTTAAAATTTACCGTTTCTTGACCGCCTCAGGAGTGCCGCCAAGAGAGCGCAGTTGGCTAGGGCTCCGGCGCCGGCGACGCACGCGATGTACGCCGCGAGGAGCAGAGGCGAAAAGAGCGGCTCGGGCGCGAGTGCGAGCTCCGGCTCCGGCATGGCGTCGGCCGTCGGGGAACGCACCGGGAGCAATGACTTGCGCTGCGTCACTTGCGTTCTCCGCCGTCCCTCACTGTTTTTTTTGCCAGAAATGAATCATCAGTACAGGAACATGTGCACACGAGGGACCGTCCTTTATGTACGACGGATATCGCTTCCACTATTTATACCTAAAGTAGAGTTCAATATGTAAGTATCCCGTGCGAACGATCGTTGTCGTAGCCAAAACCGCAAACGTACTAAAGAATACAATCACGATATTGCAAACAGAAAAGTTCGCATTGGAAATGTATGTGCAAATATTTATAATAAGGGTTTTGTAGCTGTTTGTCGTCATTATTATTCAATACTCGCTTCATTCTTCCTGTCAATAGAGGATTCTATGCGACATTAGTCCGTTACGTTCGTAAGTTTCTAAGTTTTTTAAATATTACAAGTCAAAAGAAACGTTTTAACAGTTAGGTAGATATTAAACCAATAGATATAAACAATTAATACTTCAGAGGCAGCTGTGCAAGTTCAGCCCATTAATTACGAACAGTTTATCCGTAACTTTAAGTTAAAAAATTATTAAGGATTTTTCAAGTTATTTATATATAGGACTATGTCCGTGATGATGATGATGATTCATATTGTATTTTTTTTATATTAGCTTTAATAAAAACAGTGCATATTACTTTTAATAGCACTTAGGGATGCTAAATTTCGAAATATTACTATTTTATGCGGGAAGTTAATATAGTGGGGACTTGAACCCGAACGCTACTGTCGCAGCCCGCACTCCTACCAAGGTAGGTATGATCACTGCAATCTTCATAATAAACGGATAATAACATAATACGATAATAGGTACGAAAATTAATAAATATAAAATTCTTTAAATAATGTCTAACGATACACCACTCGACAC
>DWMY01003496.1:0-10166 GCA_018249775.1 Heliconius hecalesia formosus | reverse complement strand
TGCATATTAAAATATAAAGGGACGTTAAAGGTCTGTTAGCGCTGATGGCGGAGCTGGGCGGTGCTGGGTACACTACGTCCACTTCGGCTATTTTGAAGATGGAGAGTAATAAGTGAGATGAGATGTCCTCGTGCTGCGAGTTGATACGAGACTTGACTATTTTGAGGACGTCGATACAGGCCTCCTGAAACAAAAATTAATTAATAGTATTAACCTAATTGATAATAAACACTGGAACATAAATGTATTTTATTGTTACACTAATTTGTAAACAGAAAACTAACTTTATTTAAAAAATTTCGATCTCCTAATAGTATGGTGTATACTAAAATTTTTATCAATAAAAAATTAAGAATGAAAAATTTGAAAAAAAAATATCTACAAAAATATAAATGTAAAAATAAAGTCATGGCCCCTTCTGGAAAAAATCTCTAGACACATTACGTGCCAATCAACAGGTGATCTTCAACTCGAAGCTACACTTTGGTTATCTCTTATTGGCGGCTTGACGTATTTTGTACTTTTTTCTATAATAATTATTATGAATCTTATACTTTATATCAAAATTAATGCTTCTTTTGTAATCTATTTCATCAATTGAATACAACATTTCATTGTTTTTTACTAGCTGTCTTTTTGCCTAACACACAAGCATCGCGTTTATAATCAGATGGGATTCTAACGCTCTACGATGGCCTCTTTATTGATAAAGTAATTTGAAAGCGAAAACGGTAAAGTAAATTAAATAAAATTATAATTTGAGGCCAGTCGTGGCGCAGCGGCATGAGGTGTGACTGTAAAACCGACTGGTTGTGGGTTCGATCCCCACTCGAGGAGATGAAATATTAATTTAAATTTATATTTTCATTTCTTCGCTCTGGTGTCGAGGTTAAGCGCGGCGTTGAGTTCTGCCACTCAACACGCAATGCCTCCAGAATTCGGCAGAAAGTGGGGAACGAAGTGTCTTATAAGACACTAGGTTCCCTCTGCCTACCCTGCTGTGTGCGGGATACAGTGTGAAGCTGATTTAATTTTAATTTAATTTAATTTTTTAAATAAAAATGTTAGTATTATAAAAAAATACCTTTTCTCTATCGAGCAACCCCTCTCCCGCTTCTTTAAGAGCGTCCTGTTCTTTAGGCGGCACGCTGGCGGATATGATCACGTTCTCATTGCTAATGTTGAACAAAGTAAGAGTGCAGTTTGTCTGAAAAATAAATAAATATAAAATTTTCACAATTTATTTTTAAAACAAAATACATTTAAACACAACAAACCACTTATAAGTCTTACATGTGGATAAAAGATCGAAACCCTTTCGGTTAACATACATATCTGATTAGGCACCAGTTAGCGTAACGCAGTTAAACTTGATTGTGAGTCAGAATCTAGTAGTGAAAAGTTTTAATTGAGAGAAACCAAATAATGGATTTAGTTTTAACTACTTCTGTAACCAGCAAAAAACTACAAATTCACAGCGTATGATTTTTTTTTCTTTAAGATGCATTTTTTTTTTCTTTAAGGAACAAGTGAACGATAAAGACTTAGGTTCTCTCTCTCTTGCTTTATTTATAATCTATGCGTTATAATTAACATATCTAATCTAATCACCTCTCCATGATGAACAAACTGTAGATACTGTTGCAGTAGCCGTACTGCGTCCTCGGCTCCGAGGCCGGTGTGAGGTCGCAATAGAGCCTCGTCCACTGCACTAAAGCCCAGCAACAAGTACACGCCTTCTGGCAGCTTGTATTCTCCTAGAATTTGTTTAGTTTGCACTGTTTAGTAAAAAAATTGATAGAAATAATTTGAATGGGGTCGTCATGGCGCGCAGTTTGAAACTTTGTAGTTAACTTTAATATAGCATTCGGCCAGTATCAAGCGTTTTTTGGTGTATTTATACAAAGTTTGGTTTTTACAAAGTTAGCATACTTTTTGTGTTTCACATTGTTTCACTTTTTGTGTCGCACATAGCTCACACTCCATTTCCTTTAAGACACTTCTGTTCCCCACGTTCCACCGAATTCTGGAGATTTGTCTAGTAAGCATACTTTTGCAGCTATAATATACAGTAAATTAATGCATTTCAAAATTTTAAAACTGTCATAACTACAATATCCATTATATCTTACGTAGTTCATATCTTACAAAGTTTAGTTAAAAGAGAATTTTATTTAGAAGACCCCTAAAATTAATTTCAGTCAGTTTGAGCTAATTTAAAAGAATTTTATACCGGGACTCACCGGGATTAGGCCTCATACAAATAAACGACCCAGAGTAGCAATAGCAGCGTCCCCGGTAGGCCTGGTAGGCGGGCGCCGCGTGCGAGTAGTGCGCGAGGCGCGACGAGCACGGCGCGCGCGGCACGCACGCCACCTTGCACGACACCTGCAGCGACGCCTCGCACACGCACAGGTCGGTGCACTCCGCCAGCTCCGCTGAACGGTATAGCTGTAATATATTCACATGTCTTCATTGTTATTTGCACATTAAAGAAATGAAAATAAACGGGTGTGGTTCTGATATTTGAAATAAATTAAGAAAGGATGGAATAAGATCATTGTAAATGGTATGATATTAGAACAAGTGCATGAAGTGGTATATATGGAAAGTATATTCAGTAGAGATGAAAGATACGAGATGGAGGTGGGAATGAATATTGCTGCCGGTAATAGAGTTAACGGAGCTTTAGCTGCGTTGATGAGACGGCGAAACATGAGCACAGCTGCGCGTTTGGTCGTACACAATGCAGTGTTGGTACCGACACTGTTATACTTTGAAACGTGGGTATTATATAAGAAGAATGAAAGAAAGATGAATTCTGTGGAGATGTGATCTTTTTTCGTAGGATATGCAGAGTCAGCTTACCTGATCGAATCAGCAATGAATAGATACACAGAATGGCAGGTACTAGCGAGGATGTCACAGTGAGAATGAAGAAGAACGTGTTCAGCTGATTTTGGCACGTCAGATGAATGAGGGATGAAAGAATGATAAAAAAGTTGGGGAAGACCTCGGTTGACCTTCAAACACTGTATCAAAGATACTTTTGGAAAGTCACGAAAAAAGCATGAGGACCCCTCGGAGTGAAGGTGTGAAGAGGTTGAGAGCTATGTAGAGATCGTAACGTTTGGCACTCCGTTCTCTCTGACTACTCCGTGAGGGATACAGCGTGAAGCTAACTAAGTTAAATTAAATAAAAAGAGTGGTAGAACGAGAAAAACTTTTCCAAGAGGTTTTGGTTTCCAAGAGGTGCGTGTCGTTTTCCCACTAAGTTTAAATGTTTATTTCTTATACTATGAAAGCTTACTTAATCTGGAGACACGAAAAAATTATATAGAGTTTTTATTAGTATATTGGCTAAACATGAAATTCTTCTCATTGCTGCTCTGTTGGGTTGGAAGGATACATAAAATGTTCATACAATTCAACAGAGCAGCGATTCCAAAAAATTCAAAAGTAATCGTATCTCGGTCTTTGTATGCTTTTGCATTTTTTATAAGCATTTTTATAACAAAATAATATGTAAATTGAAGATTATGTTTAATTACTTTTATAATAAATATTCTGTTGGTAGAGTCTTGGTAAAAAAGTACATAAAATAATCTACTTTCCTCGCGAAATATTAAACTTGGTATAATAATTAAAATATGTATCTACAGATACAAACTCACACGCCTCGTTTCTCCCATCTTAATATACTGCGCCTGATCATCGCTCTCCGGTTTCTTCACTATACAGTACTTCGTCGGTTCCAACGTAGTTGTTGGACGAGGAGTGGTTGTTGTGGTTGTTGTAGTCGTAGTTGTTGTGGTTGTCGTCGTTGTTGTGGTTGTTGTTGGGGTTGTGGTTGTACTGACTTCGGTTACTGGCTCGGATATTTGGGCCACTTCGTTAGGTCCAATCGTTTGTTCAGACATAGTAGTTATTGGGCTAAGTTCCTCTCGGTTTTCCTAAAACAAAGTAAGTTTGTTTAATTTGTTTATGCTTATCAATATATATTGATTTAAAAAAAAAGTAAATATAAAAATTGAATTTAATTGTGCAGAAATAATAAATTTTCCCGTATTGCATATTTACAATATTCATAATATGAACCACATGGATGAAGTATAAGTTTCGACGGTTAATCCTTATGATTTTGAGTTGTGAGCTCGACTTACACACCAAAAGAAAATATTTTCATATTTTAAATAATTTATTCTCACTTCCTCGCCTTGGTATCTAACTAGATAAAACGCGTTAAGTTAACGACTCAAAACGCAATGTTTTAAAAAAAAATTGCGGAAAAAGAAGAACCCCGCTAAATACGGGATACGGCGTGTAAAAAAATATATTTTTTGATACCTGCATAACATCCACTTGAGGCACTTCATACTGTGTTGTATGACGATGATGGTGGGTTGTAGTCTTGTGGTGGATTGGTGGTTCTGGGGGTAACGTGATGTACCTGATGCCGTTGTCGAAAGGTGTTGTAGTTAACAATGATCCGTAGGTCTTTACGTGGTAATCGCTTTGGGATTCAACTGGAATCGAAAATTTATATTTTATTTAACATTAGTCTAATGTTTCTGTTAATTTTTTCTTTGTTATTCTGTTCTTATTGATTGCAGCGCAATATAATATAGCCTTCTTCAATAAATGATAGTCCATTAAGAGGATTTTTTCAATTGGTACCTACTAGAGGTTCCTGAGATTAGCACGTTCAAACTTTTTAGCTTTATAATATTAGCATAAATAATATAAGACATTAAAGTTAGTGGTATGTGATGGGTATTGCCAACATTTTATTTTGTAGCTGCTCTGGTGTTGCACGGTGTCGTGGGCAATCACTTACCCGAACGCTTGTTTGCCTTGTCTTTTCCATAAAAAAAAGTGTATCGCGTACATTTGGCGGAGAAGAGTGTCCTAACACTAGGTTAACTCTGCTACAAGTGAGAGGAAGAAAAAAAAAATTTTGCATAGATTGTTTTAAATTATAACTATTTACCTACCGACACAAGGATTAAGCCACAACAGCCTCTGCCAGCCTAAACAATCGTACAGCTGAGCGAAGTCAGTCCCCCGACAGGCACAGGCCGCTCGGAGCTGGGTACCCAGTATTGCTACAACAGCCGCTCGACAAGCTGCTGGGGAACCAGCACAGCCTTGAGTTACTGCATCCACTGCACACCATTGCTCGTAGTTTTCTAGGCGAATCCTAGAAAATGTTTAGGAAACGTTAATTAAAATGAAGAATGAGTTAATAGGAAAAGTTTTGTAAATTATTTTTATAAATAATGAATAAATAGTAATATAACATTCTATATTAATTAGATCGTATTAGTGAGGCGTTAAGTAATGCAACAGTTTCTAGATGAGCAATGAAGAATGATGGAGTTATCACTAGGTTCGCTTGACATGACTTACAAAATATAAGTTGTCAGTACTTCGAAATGTTTTATTTTTTTAGCTTCGCGCTGTGTTCCGCATATAACAATGAAGGCAAATACAATCTGGGAACGTAGAATTACGACACTCTGTTCAAATTAGGACACTTCCGCTCTCCTCTTTCCATCGAATTCTAGAGACATTGCGTGTTGAGTGATGGAACTCAACATCGTGCTTTGCTTTATTACTAGAGTGAGAAAATTAATGTATTGAATATTTCATTCATTCGAAGTGGTAATCGAAACCACAACCGACGCGTTTACGCACTATGTGCGACCGTTATTTTATGACGGCCTCAATAAATAAGCATATTTAATCATATACAAGAAAAAATAAATTTTTTCTGAAGAACTACGAGTATTTAGGTATAGTAAAAAGTACACGATCTGGTTAACTGGTTATAGTACTAATTGTCTATATTGTTTATTTTTATAGTGAAAACTGTGCTTTTTTAAAAAAAAGATTTCATAAATATTATAAATTATAAAGACGATTTAGCATAATAAAAAAAAATAATTCAGTAAATTGAAGTACAATCAATTTTGTATCGAAAATTCTACATTTTCAGGTTGTATATGAGAAAATAGGCTACAAATATTTTGGCATGCGAGGCACACGTGATACGTAGGTACGGGGGAAGACGCTGATTAATTTACAAAGCAAACAGTCGCTCCGTGTACTCTATGTAATGTAAGAGTATGTAAAATTATATAATGTATTATCTTGTTGCTTGATATATTACATCACTTTGTAGCAAATGTGAATTTTGTAGGATTAGAGAAAAAACTTATTGGTAATAGCTGTCGCACTTTGTCTGATTATCACAGCGAAGAAATGAAAATATTTCATTCGCTCAAGTAAGAATACATTGCCTATTCCGCAATGTCTGAAGACAAAAGTCTTTAACCAGTGCGTTCTGCCAGTCATGACCTACGGTGCCGAAACGTGAACACTAACAGTCGGTCTAGTCCACAAGTTTCAAGTCGCGCAACGTGCTATGGAGCGAGCTATGCTCGGAGTCTCTTTGAAAGATAAAATCAGAAATGAGGTTATCCGGAAAAGAACCGCAGTTACCGACATCGCTCGCAGAATTAGCACGTTGAAATGGCAATGGGCTGGACACATCTGTCGAAGGACCGATGGCCGTTGGAGCAGACGAGTCCTTGAGTGGAGACCGCGGATCGGAAAGCGTAGCGTAGAGCGCCCTCCAGCACGATGGACCGACGACCTGAAGAAGGTTGCTGGCTTCGACTGGGTGCGGAAGGCGGAGGATCGGGAGCTCTGGCGCACCCTGGGGGAGGCCTGCGTCCAGCAGTGGACCGAAATAGGCTGATTTGAAAGTAAGAATAGATTCCACAACCACCGCGTTTACAGTCTTACTTGTGCCCCTTTGTCACAACAGTCTACTTATAATGATATTATTTTTTTAATCATTTTCATAAATTCTATTTAAGCAAAATTATTACAAAAAAAAAACAAAAAATGCTCCACAATAATTTTTGTCGATAAAATATCGTCACCGTAATTTGCACTTTGCTCTTACTAGAGGCGAAAAATTAAACGGCCAAAATTGAAAACTAGAAACAAGGGACCGCAGCCAGTCTCATTGCGGTCAAATGCAAATTGATTGGACGGTTTGTCAATCCGCTTTATCAGTAGAAATACGCTTCCAAATATTTGCTCCACGTTACATATAAATATAAACATTTTAATATTGCATTTTTTAAAAACTTAACTCAATATCTCGCTCACTCTGATAGCAAGACAAGGCGTGGCGATGAGTTCAATCAGACCACACTCAATGTCTTGAAAAATGAGTGGAGAGTGGAGAAAAGAGTGTCTTCACACTACACCCCGACGTGGGCCAGGGTAAAAAATATAACGAATATTGGAAAGTGACCACATGGCACACTTGCATAGACAGTACTTTATAATAAAACTCGTTTTGTCCGCGGCTTCGCCCCTGTAGTCAAATGGAAATAACCCAATTTGAGTATGACTCATTTTATGTGCTTGAGGTAGCTCTGATCTCATTTACAGTGTATTGCATCACAACATTGTACAATACTCTACAGCCTTCCATGATAAATAGTCTATTCACAAAGATAATTTCCCGATTTGAACCAGTAGTTCCTGAGATTACTTCAACCAAACAAACTCTTCCACTTTATACATATATTAGCATAGATGGAAATATAGATTACATCGATTACAGTTAAATTGTTACAGTTATTATCAGATTTCTGATTATTAGATTTTTTCTGAAATTTAAATTTTTAACAATTTTCAAAAGATGTCTATATTAACAATGGCTTAACACATTCTCTGAAGTACGTCGGAGTTCATCAGTATATCCATTAACTTCTGATTGGAGTGGGCGTTGCTTAATCTAACCAATCTGTATGGTAATATTAGTACATAGCTATGACTCTTACAAATGTACTCTGTTTCTTCGAAAATATTAACAGCAAAATTATATTGAAAATAGAGTCTTTTCTGATTGAATTCTTTAAAACACTGTCAATCACCTTGGTACCTGTATTGTACATTTACCCTCCAGAAATGAATACCGACATTTTAAAAACTACCAAACCGATTTTGATAAAACTAGGACTGTTGCCTAAATTGGAACGTAGTATATACTTCATTTAAATCTAAAATGATAATCTTGATGTAACTTAGTTTCTGAGAAATTTGTGGACCTACATAGATATAAACTTCCATACTCGTACATAATTTAGCATACGTGCTTTTACAGATAATCATGAAATATCAAGCTGAGAACTTAGTTTTGCAAGGTTGGTTAAGAAAATATTCGTCATCAAATTAAATTTATTGATTAGAAATATAAAAATGACAAAATATGATTTAGCACAATCTAAGCAGAAGCCTGAATGACATATAAGGTTCCCAAATGTCACGTTCACCGAGTAACCACAAATACAGAAGCTTAGTTATAACCCCATTGAGGTCTGGACAACAGTCAATTATGAAAGTGCGGTCGATGGACAACTATTTGAAGGCACCCTCAATCAATCAATCTACCCTTATTTTTATTTTTTGTAAGGACACACATGTGTATGATTATATTAATCTATAACATATAATGTGGTATAGTGCAGTCTAAATTAATTTTATTAAACTTATACAATAATTAAAGTCCATATTTATTAATTTACTTATGTATTTTAATATTTCTAAAATAAAAATATAAAAAACAAATTGACTGTTACATGTACCTACATATTTCTTAAAAATGTATTAAACTACAACGATATATCGATATTATGAAAACCCTATCCCGAGGTCTGTACTCGTATTTTTTAAGTAACTTCTAAATTAATTATTAAGCTCCATATAAGTACATTATTACGTACGTTCTGCTAATTAAGGATTAGAGCTTAATCATTGGCATAGAATTATTATTACCGTTGACTAATGAAATTCTGAGGCCGGATTCAATAGAAATCGATTAAGTCGATTCAATCGAAGCGGCATCGTAATGTATACACGATGGTTGTGTGTCGATTTCTATTAGTATACTAATTTCCATTGCTAATTTCATTCCCTATATACTTGGGAAGTACGTTCAGCAGAGATAGAAGATACTAGATGGATGTGGAAAGGCGTATTGCTGCCGGTAACATGGCTAACGGAGCCTTAGCTGCATTGATGAGACGGTGAAACGTTTGGTCGTACACAATACAGTGTTGGTACCGACGTTGTTATACGGCAGCGAGCGACGTTTATATATGCGGCGTCCGTTTGTTATATTTTTTATGTTTATTAATTTCTAAAAAACTATTAACTAGAAATTCAACAATTTTTTTATGGCTAAATTGTTATAATCATCTACATAAATGCAAAGTGCAGCTTCAGCCTCTCCAACTGTACCTTATTTACATTTATCATACCGACAACGATATACAAAAGAAATAACAACTTAACATATACCTATGTATGTCTACACGAGGTTATTGTGGCGCAGAAGCACAAGTGTGCTGTAAACGTGATGGGTTCTATTCTCACTTGGGGGAATAAAATATAAAAAAAAATATTTCCTTGCTCTGGTAAGGAGACAAAGCGAAGCCTTAAGATCCGCCACTCAACACATAGTGTGTCTCAGGTGTTCAGCGGAGAGTGGAAGTCAAACAGTCTTGGTAACGGTATAATGGTAAAGGAATGTCTTAAAATTAGGTTTCCCTCTGCCTAGTCTGCTATGCGAGATACAGCGCCAAAGTATATACCGCCTAACTATATAAAAGTTTTTTTAAACTTTGTGGAAAATAATCGAGATCATCAATTTAACATAATTTAAATTTGAATAAAGAAACGCTTTAAGATCTGATTGGATAAATGTGATTAATGAATGTGAGGTTTAAACTTTGAAGTGAATAATAAATGACCTTAGAAGGATCTCAGGTGGAGAATACACACCGCTTTCGACTTGGTCCTGGCCATTGGAGGCCATGGATATCAAATGGCTTTTATATTTGTTAAGTAACATTATATATCCAGTCAATATTTTATTGAAAACAGTAAAGTTAAAAAATGTATAATTTCGTCCAAAGAGATGAGATCACATTAAAAAGCATAATTAGATAATATAAAAAATAAAATTAACTTATTATATATAGAGTTCGAACTAGAGCTGAATTCTGGACTTCTAAGTAATTGGCTGGCTTATTATTTCGCCTCTCAAGTGTATTTACAGTCTTTCTGTACGTTCGTTCGAT
>DWMY01003495.1:0-10167 GCA_018249775.1 Heliconius hecalesia formosus | reverse complement strand
AAAAAGTTAAGTACCTGAAGAGTGTAATATTATTATTCCATGAAAAACATAAACAATAGCTTATACTTTTCAGATATTTGATTTATTATTCGTTTTTTAAAATCATAAACAAATCATATTAATATATAGCTTCACGCTCTATCACGCTCACAGAAGGGTAATCAATCGCAACGGTTAAGACACTCCCCCCCCCCCTTCCACCAAATTTTTCGAGTCATGGCTTGTTAAGTGGTGGAACTCATCGCCGGGCTTTGGTGACAGAGTGACGAAATAAAAATATTAATTGAACCCACAACCGTCGCGTTACAGTCACACCCTTATGCTCGTGCGCCACGACGGCTTCAATAAAATAGGAAATAGCCTTTTATATCTATGTACTTTTTTCTGTTACATTTCTGGTACGGTTTTATCTTGAACTATAAAATATATAAATATAAATGTTGTCATCTCGTAAAAAGTAGACATAAATAAAACTTCTGGACTCCCGTAACTAGTAACATATCCCTTGAGGCTATTTCCGAACTAGTCCAATGTTAAATTGGATCGATATTCTTTAGAGGAACCGGGCCTGGGCGGAGTTGTGACGGAGCCCGCGCAGTCAGCGAGAAATGGAGTAACCCATTTTAAGCTAGAATGAATTGCACGTCGTGGACTGCAGGTTTGCTGGAAAGCTGCCCACTGACAACGGTTACACATGTCAGTTTAGAAAGCACAATAAATGCCTCGATACTAATTATTATTGCAGTACAACAAATCAAATATTTATGAATATCCTTATTATATATTCCAGAGATAACAATCATTTCGAATTTCCCTATCCAAATGATAGTGTTGACAATACCAAATGGATTCTAACCCTTATTATATTTCAATCCATAATCTTGGCTGTATAAATTTAAGCAAATATAAAGTCTTTATATTTTTGATGTAATTTGATTTCATTTTATTTCATCCAAAAATAATTATAAAAAACAAAGCTTTTTATAATTTAACTTCCAAGCGTAACAATTAAGAGGCTTAACTGCCTCTTAATATTTATTCGATTTCTCGATTATTTATTAATAATATTAATGCACATATCGCATATATTGCCCATTGGTAACGGCTGTATGTCAAACATAGAACGGAAGAACAGTCTAGATGACTACACAAACACACCAATGTATATGTGATATACAGATATCAGCATTAGCTGATACTTTGATTTAAAACACATTTTGTCCCAAGTATCAATAAATAAAATTCTCTTTTCTGATTTTTTGAGTAACAGGAATAAAATTTAACCAAATAATAAACATAAATATGCAATATTTGACAACGGTAAAAAAATATATAATTTCACAAGTCTACAAGATACTAGCAAGTATACAAGATACTGGCAAGAAGTGGGAACTGTGTAATTGAAATTATAAGGAAATCAGTGTGGAAGCCGTACTGGCCTTTGACCGTTTTTTTTTATTTATATCTAATATGCATCCCATCTTCACAAACAATTAAAATGTTTAACAATTAGATATATAAAGTTCATAAAAAGCTAGATTTTTTTAAACAAAAGAAATCAGCTTCACGCGGTATGACACCAGAGCGAAGAAATGGAAATATAAATTTAAGTAAATATTTCATCTCTTCGAGTGGAGATCGAACCCACAACCTGTCGATTTTGCAGTCACACTTTGTGCCAAACCTACGACTGGCCAAACAAAAGAAATATTGATTTGAAATGAGAATTCGTCAAATCCCAAAGCTTTTAGCCTACGAAATTGAATCTACGACAACGATTTACGTTATTAGAAACATGAAAAAAAAATCTATACATTCAGATACATCCTTACTTTTATCGTATACTCCTGTTTCATGGTACAATAACGTGCCTCCCATCATAATAACATATATCGTGTACCTATAAAATTGCAACTAGAAAAGTTAAGTGGAACATAAAGAGTCTTCGATACGAGAAGAATACTTTGTCCAGAAGTAATATTGTTTTATGTTGCTTATAATATTTGGAGGTAAAGGGTATTCGTTGTTGTTCATAGAATTTTCTAAACAGCTGAATAATTTTTTTTATCAGCAGGGTAGGCAAAGGTAACCCAGTGATAAGACACTTCGTTCTCCATTTTCTGCCGAATTCTAGAGACGTTGCATGTTGAGGGGCGGTATTTAACGCCGCGCTTGGCCTTGACATCAGAGCGAATAAAAGGGAATATTAAATATTTTTTCAAAAATTAAAAAAAAAGTTATATAAATAATAAAACTAAAATATTTCTCTGCATTTTCTTTTTTTTTAACTGTTACACTAATTAACTCTTATAAACCATCCGAAGGTTATATTAGCCACTAAACCATATTTAACTACACGTTTCTATGAAAATGAGAGGTTAAGTTGAAAACAAGTTTAACTATTCTAACACAATCAATAACTCGGCGATCTGTTTGCATTAATTAGGAGCTGACATGCACTAAATGGACTTATGAACTATTTGGTCGGAATATGTGGGATTTACTGACAGGTATGGTAGGCTCATACAAAGAACGTACATATTGGCTTGTAAAATTTGCAAAATATGTAATTTCAGATTTTGGCTAATTTCAATTTCGGAGTTGAACGCTGATGTTTGAATTCTAAATATGATATTAATTCCCGTTCATGTAATAATCTCTTATAGAAACAATGATCAGCAATAATTTCCAAAATTCGAATGATAAACTTACGTTCATTTACACAATAGGATAGAATGTATGGTAATGTACGGTACAGCTTACATAGCTGTTGTATGAAGAAGTTGAGATACTTCTTCCTCTGTAATAAATTGTGGCAAAGTTATAAATATTTTTTACACTAACTGAAGTACACAGTATGAATTAAATAAATCAGCTTCACGCTGTATCCGGCACGTAGCTGGGTAGACAGAGGGAACCTAGTGTTAAGACACTCCATTCCCCACTTTCCGCCAGCTCTGGAGGCATTGAATGGCGGAACTCAACGTCGCGCTTTGGATGGATATGGAAGTGGATGCAAATTTTTTCATCTCTCCAAATGATGTACTAATTGATTTTTAATAAACTAAATATAACATTTTTTTAAAAATTATTTACTAAATAACATTGTTATTGTTATTTTATCTTTTAAATCTATTCTATAAAATTTTACTACATTTTTTTCATAGATTATGAGAAAAAAATATATATATTTATAACCTTTGAAACTTTCGAGGCAGGATAATTAAAAATTATGACTTTAAATAAGAACTTACGATATAATAGCTTCAAATGAAGCGATCAAATAGGTACTTACACATAATTTAACATATAATAAATATAAATACGAATTTATATTAACAAGAGTCATACATAGAAAATTATATGAATAATGTTGACAAGTAATAAATAAAAATATCGTTTCTGAGCCACAAAATCGGTTATACAAACGCGTCTTTCTATAACAGTAAATAACAGTCAGTTGCCGGTCCACTCGATTGATCCCTACCGAATAGCTATCTTGCTCCCACCAATAAAGATCTTTTTCCCAATTGGATAAGATTAGGGTTGAACCGAGGAATGACGTAGATTACCAGAGGATCTTCAAGATGTATTATCGTTCGCCAACGTCTGCAACTTATCTACGGTTATGACGTGCACCTGCAATTCCGATTCTTTCTTCAGTTTAACTATTTTTCAGTATCATAAAATTTATTTATGGAGCTTGTTATATAATAGTCGTGCAAGGATTTCAAGTACGTGATAAATAAAATGGCGGACCTATTTGTAATATATTTTATGTAATGAAAAATAAAAGATTTTTTAAATTTCTTTGGAATTGGGAAAATATATTTTTTGGTTTAGTTATATTTCGAAATTATTTCTACTAGGGAGCAGACCCTTGCTGCAGGCTGTAGTCTCTTTACATAGATTATTCATCATCATTAGGGTTTTTCGGACACATCAAGAGAATAAGCATGGCAAAAAAGATTTATGAAGTAAGAGTGTGTGCTATGAGAGGCAGAGAGAGACCTTTGAAAACACAGTATCGTTGATATTGGAGGAAGGTCACGTAAAAAGCAGAAGTACCCCCCGTCAACGGAGGCAAAAGAGGTATGCAGAGTAAAAGCTTCGTACGGAAGCTTTTACCATTACATTTACCCAAGCTAACTCGTTAGTAAAAAAGTATAGAAGCTAAAGAATCATCAAAATCTATTTTTAATTAGCTGAGTAATCCGGTAACGAATATATATCTCTTGTTTTAATTCTTTAAAAATACTATTATTGATGAAATTCTTGTTGAGAGTTCTTTATTTACTTTGTATCGAAAATATGTGCTTTTATTCACTTAAACACGAACACTAATAAATAGAAATTCCAAAGTCAACTTCTTAACAGCTAAACTTTATTCATTAGCGTGTATTGTCTTACGAATTTATTCGTCAGGTCAGAGTCAGACACTGCCAAATTCCGCTCCTTCACTAAATATTTTCGACGAATTTGTTTATCTTAAAGAGACAGCTTTCAAAGTTCTCTCATATTTAACAAAACTTTGCAAGTCTCTCTTTCACTGCCATAATCTTGTCTAATATGAATGTAATAGGAAGTTTACGACTAGCGTCACAGTCAAAAAGTTTCTTGCTATCGTTTTTTTACAATATCCTTGAAGGGACGAAGTTTTAGTAACATCCGAAGAATATTAATAAATGACTTGTTCCTCTTACTAAACATTAAGTTTGGTCGGCTGTGTAATAATATCATTTTAATTTTAAATTGTTAACATACATAACTATCATATACGAAAGATACAACTAAAGTAGTGTAGCTTTTTTTAATTATATGCATATAGCAGGGTTGGCCGAGGAAAACTAGTGATAAGACATTGTTTAGTGTTAGATACTCCGTCCCCTCCTTTTCGCTGAATTCTGGAGGCAAATTTCGTGTTGAGTGGCGGAACTCAACTCCGCTCTTTGTCTTGTTACCGGAGCGGGGGGAGCGGCGAGGAAATAAAAAATATTAAATAAACCATTTGTGGGAATCGAATCCACAGCCAGTTGACATGAGAAGGTTTATATATATATAGTTAACCTGAATAGGATTGCATGCTCCTGCTATTAAATTTTACAAAAACCATAACATAAAAATAGTATTAAGAATCACACGTAGCCAATTTTATTTATGCATTACTCAATATGTCATTCATGCCACTTCATTTTAAAAATAAATTCCATACACTAATGTGACATGGAGCTTAACATAATATTACGTTCTTGTGAAAATAATATAATAATATTACCGTTTATTTTACGAATAAAGATTTTGTTTGGTAAAATTCCCTGATAAATATTCACATCACATTTGCACGCAAATTCGAGCGATCAGCCGCCTGTGAAATAATGCAAACACGATAAAGTTATGACATCTTCGGGGGGATTGGTGTCAATTGTGCAATTTATTGTGTGTTCATCCGTTTTATTCACAATAGCTCATTAATGATACCACTATCAGCAACAATAAAGAAAATGTTGCGTTTATTGCGAGCTTCGAAAAGAAAATACTAATATCCGTTTTTGATTGACGAAATTTGTATTGAGTATTTATAAATACCTACTGTTTAATAATTAATCAGTGTGATTAATACAAGTAATACATTGTGTTGATTTTTTAAGCTTCACAGCAGCAGTAGGCAGAAGGAACCTATTGTTAAAATAATCCGTTCGGAAATTTTGGACGAATTTGTCTTGAAAATACTGGATTAAATAATTATCATATAGATGTAGCCAATCCAAGAACAACTCTAATTTATTTATAAAGACAGAATTAGAATGTATCTCTAATATTTGTGTAACCATTTTATATACAGAAACAACTAGATAGTGATTTCAACTATTGTACAGAATAGGGAGGCGCCTCCCCAAACGTAATTACATACGAATAGTTAGACTGGAATCAAGTGGTGAATCGCTTCCAAATATCTATCTCAAAATGTACAAACGAGTACATATACTATATTTAGACCAACATCCTTATTGATTACTTTCATTATATTAGGTTTGATATAAAATCTAATTTCATAAAAATAATAATAGGTTTGTTTAATGGTAACATATTATAATTTAAAAAAAAATCAGCTTCACGCTGTATCCCGCACTTTCTGCCGAATTCTGGAGGCATTGCGCGTTGAGTGGTAGAACTTAACGCCGCGCTTTTCCTTGACACCAGAGCGAAGAAATGGAAATATAAATTTAAGTAAATAATTCATCTCCTCGAGTGGGGATCGAACTCACGATCGGTTGGTTTTACAGTCACATTTTGTGCCGCTGCGCCACGACTGGCCTCTATTATAATTTCCTTTATATTAAAAAAGAACATCAAAATTTCCACTAAATGTTTCACTTGCGAATAAGACGAAATTCTGATTCAAATTCAGAACATCAAATTTACAAAGCAAGTAAGGTTTCTCCCATGGGCGTAAACTTAATACAGGCGTATAAAGAACGTCGCTTTAAAACTCTTATAGAAAGAGATTCGACTGCCGGTGACACGTCGCCAGCACCATTAAAGTGAAGAGATGTTGGTCCTAAATTTTAAATCAGCATGTTCGAGCGTGACAAAACTATTTATTATCCATCACGGCGGCGTAACGATGCAATCTAAATTATCGCTTAGTTTCGGAGCTAACTAATTAGCTTTAGTGCCCGTAACTTCGTCCCCTCTATCGAGTGTAACGACTCTGATAATTTAATTTTTGCTAGCGAGTTCCGAGTAAATCACCATGCTCATATCGATAAAAAGTTATATATCTCGTTAGGTGTAGACGACCTGACTGTCAATTTTACAAGGTTATAAATCAGCTTCACGCTGTATCCCGCACTGGACTGACACATTGTTATTTCATGTTTATTCATCGAAAACGGAGTCACTTTCGTAAATATTCGAAAATGGAATTAGCAAAATGTTTAATTCAATACCCTAGTTGACATTACTGCGTACAAATTGATTATTCTTAGAAATTAGAGTAATGGATGTTGTAAATACGGCATTCGCATGCAGGTTGCGATCACCAAGCTGCTTGTTAATTTTCCACGTTCCCTCTAATGGCAAAGTAACACACAAAGTTCCTTTTACGGATCAAAGGCTAATATTGATTGGCTAAATTAGCTGGGACGTATGAAGAATTGAAATTAAGCAGTTTTGAAAATTGGAAGATTTGATTTTTTAATTGACACACATACATTTATTAGGAAGTCTAAGGAAGTCATATGTATAAGAAAAATTATGATTAATTGGTTTTATCGTAAGAATAATATCTGATGTTTGAAACAAATACTAATATCTTGGACATATAATACTAAAAGAATTATAAGAAATATTGTCGATAATATATTGCCGAATAAAAAATAAACGTGACGCCACAAAGCCTGGACTCTGAATATTTTATTTAACCTCCAAATATTATCCTAATATGTCTTGCTATTTCTAATCAGAAATACATACGAAAAGTACTACAAAATACTAACAAACTATTCTATTTGACTGATTGATCGATGGGACTATGTCATTTGTGTTTATTAGATCTAGTATACTTGGAGGATAAAGAAAATGTGATTGTGATTAATATTGTGATCTTTTATTGCATATCCACAAATGTACATACATGTGTTCTGTACATATAGTGATGATTTCTTTGTAAAACTAAATTTAAGTGGCACAAACGACAGGCTATGGGTTCGATTCCCACTCGAGGAAATGAAATATTTAATATTTTCATTTCCACGCTCTAGTAACGACAAAAAAAATTAGCTTCATTATTAAATTATGAAAATGATGCTTTTAATAAATTTATAAATTATGACAATTAAAAAAAAACAACGGAAATATAGCATTTCTTTGTATAGTTCTAAATTCAACGTCAAAGATATAAATAATATAAGTATAAAATCTATGAAAAAAATTAAAGGAATTAGTACATAATTAAAGTAAAAAAAATACTAAGTTATTTCTTAAAATATAGAAATAACACGTTACTTAGTAACTTATAGAGACTATTAATAAATAAATTATTATCTATGAATGAAGATACGTTTGATTTCTCTTGCAAGATTGCACAAATGATGGTATTTTCATCGTTATCTCAAATTGGAATCGGTTATACTGCCAAATACGATTCGTTGGATTACAAACACTCTTGCCCACTCGAATTAGACAATCTTTAACCTACTTAAGTACTGACAAATTATTTTTCAGTATTTTTTTCTAAATAAATATATATCGTGAGGCCGATCGTGGCGCAGAGGCACAAAGTGTCACTGTAAAATCGACTGGTTGTGGGTTCGATCCCCTCTCGAGGAAGTGAAATATTTATTTATATTGATATTTCCGTTTCTTCGTTTTGGTGTCGAGGCAAAAGCGCGGCGTTGAGTTCCGCCACTCAGCACGCAATGCCTCCAGAATTCGGTGGAAAGAGGGGAACGGAGTGTCTTAACACTAGGTTCCCTCTGCCTACCCTGCTGTGTGCGGGATACAGCGTGAAGCTGATTAATATATATCATTAAGGACGTCGTGGCGTAAGGGCATAAAGGTTTAACTGTAATGCGACGATTGTGAGTTCGATTTTCATGAATGCATTATTAATTATAAAAAAATATATTTCTTCGGTCTGGCACCAAGGCAAAAGCCCGAAGTTGAGTTCCCACACTCAAAACGCAATGTGAAACGGAGGAAAGTGGGGAACGGAGTGTCTTAACACTAGATTCCCTCTGCCTATCCTGCTGTATGCGGGATACAGCGGGAAGCTGTATATTGTATCTGAATATTTTATTCACGTTTGGTTAACTATTCCCACAAATTGGAAAAGTGTCGTTATCTTGTTAAGATAAGATAAAGTGCCTCCATATTATCAGAAAGCGAGGGCCAGAGCTTTAGCCATATTCCTTTATCTACCCCGTAATGGATATCTACTGGAGTTTACACAAAAGTAGACCGTATATATAAATAAATCATAGTTTTTTTTATGTTTTATTAATAACAAGCAATATTTTGCTTGTACTTTTTGAAGGTAAAATAATATAATAATAGGTATTTAATATATAACGATAGTTCATATTATGTAAAACGTTAAAAAAAATCTTATTAATAATATGGATTCAATTCTAGCTTGATACCTTCTATTAATATTTGAAATGTTCATTTAAAATTTTAAATATTCATGATTTCAAAAAATATTTAATAAGCAATGTCCTCATCAATAAAATTATATTCGTAACTGGAATTATGATTTTGATTCCGTCATATTATGTATAAAATATAAGTAAATATATTTTTAAGAAAATAAAAAAAAAACATTGTTTTCTTCTCTTCATTTTTATTATTTAAGAAAAAACGAATACTCTAACGAATACATAACATGTATATGTATGTGCATGTACGCTACAACAAAGGTATTTATGTAAGAAACTTTAATAATCCAAGTTATTTTTTCAAAATAGAATTTGACCTATCAGCTAAAAAATGTAAGCAATGAAAAAATCTGTTAACGTTTATTTATAGTCTTTAATAGGGAGGAAAACACGCTGTTCTGATATTCTTTCAAGTACCTATCACTTTATTACATGATCGCTACAGACATTTTATCAAAAAAGTTGTTGTTAAATCGTATTTTTATTTAATATTTTCATTTCCTCGCTTTGGCACGCCATGAATTCTGATTCGTCGGATAGTGGGAAACGTGTCTTAACGCGAACAGAATGTCTTACTTAACACACATTTCCCAGGTGCCCTTTGCCTACTTTAGCTAAAAAAAAAACATTATAGACATACACCTTACAATATAATATAAGACATGTTTCAATTGTCAATTAAGCGAAGACAAACCGTGAACAACATTTGATGGCATTGTTCGCTATTCTATCTACGACTGCAACAGATCGTAATTAGTTCTGAATAATATACAACACGATTATATTGAGTAATGTATATGTTTGATGATTCGTTGGCAAACAGAGAGCCGGGATTAAGGTGAGAGTATAATAGAAATTAATAATCATACCACCCATCAACTTGGCTCTATATACTTAGTGCATTTCTAATTTAAAACAAGCATACAGTTTATTAACTAAGTTTGAACACGGCTGTAGTGCTGTGGAATTTTTAAGCACAATAATTAAAAATATGAAAGTTCGTATAACT
>DWMY01003494.1:0-10169 GCA_018249775.1 Heliconius hecalesia formosus | reverse complement strand
TATATATTTAATTCTTAACAATTCACAAAGTTCTACATAGATATACAGTATGACCTATTGAATAATACTAGCTAAGCCCTACAGAGGTTTTACGTAAATCGTTTTAATGGTTTGAGTCTGGGTCACGAGAGGACTGTTAGAAAGGCAACGCTAATTCTCGAACTCTAAGTGAAGGTACAATATATTAGTATTGTGAATTTGCAATAGTGATAATTGTTTACAATATTACATTGTGACATGACCTTCGTTGAAGGGGGAGACCTCAGTTGACCTCCGAAAAAACAGTAACAAAGATACTGGAGGAAGGTCACGTAAAAAGCATGAAGACCCCTGGAGAAAGAGGTATGTAGAGGCCGTAGCGTTTGGCGCTCCGTTCTCTCTGACTACCCCGCTAGGGATAAAGCGTGAAGTTAAGTTATGTTAAATTACTAAATGGCTGACAGACAACGCAAGGACGACTGCACTTACGAAACGACTGGTCTTAGAAAGCAGTGGGTTAGGGAGTGTGGAGAAACAAACGGAAGGTTCCTCCAAATTCTATGAGGACGGAAAAAAACAGGATTATCCATTTTACGCCTTTAAGTTTACTTTAGTTTTTTTTTTATTTTTGACATTTCATAGTAACAGGTATGGAGGGAGTGAACCTGCTGATTAATATCATTCAATATGTTTTTTCGAGGCTAGTCGTGGCGCAGGAGCAAAAGTATGCGACTGTAAACGCGACAGTTTGTGGGTTCAATTCAGTTAATAGTTGAACCAGAGCGGCGTTGAGTTCCGCCACTCAATACCCAAAATTCGGCGGAAAGGGGGAAACGGAAGTGTCTTAATGGGAACGGAATTAACACTAGGTTCCCAGGTTGCCTACCCTGCTATGTTTGGGATACGGTGTGAAGCTGAAAAAATATTTTTATTAATCCAATTGTATAAACTTGTGTGCCACTATCAATGATCGTTTCGGTTTGAAACGAAAAATGTTATATAAATGTGTTTTAAAAAAAAAAATTATGTAAAATTTACTGTGTTACTGTGTCTTTATATTTAAAAACCTTTATCTAAAATCCTTCCAAAATTCTTGGAATAAGTTTTAAATTTTACAATAAATGTTTAGGTCTAAGAAAAATCATTTCATTCTTTTGTCTCCATTCGCCCACCACATATAAATATTATAGTATTAAAAAATACAAAAACAATAAAACTTTAAGAGGTGATGGCAAAACGTATGAGGTCAGAGGTACAGACCATTGAGTAACGGTCCTCAGTCGTCACTCGTTTATTGCACGTACGAGTAACTTCCTTAGAGCGGAGCGGTTGTAATGCAAGCATTTGTATGACAGTAGCGAATGTTAATTAGTAGTTGAAATGTTATTAGTAGCGAATGTCAATTAATAACCAGTACCTGGGTAAGGTTGGGAGGCCAGTCGTGGCGCAGCGGCAGTGTGACTGTAAAACCGACTGGTTGTGGGTTCGATCCCCACTCGAAGAGATGAAATATTTACTTAAATTTATATTTCCAAAGCGCGTCGTTGAGTTCTGCCATTTAACACGCAATGGCTCCAGAATTCGGCAGAAAGTGGGAAACGGAGTGTCTTATACTAGATTCCCTCTGCCTATCCTGCTGTGTGCTGTATACAGCGTGAAGCTGATTTATTTATTTATTTTACATGGGTTAGATATCCAATCGGGGAATGGTTGTATTAACTAGAAAATATATTTTCGATGAGATGTTATTACACGCTGTTTCCTTTATATATCAGGGTAGGCAAGGGAAACCTAGTGTTAAAAAATTGAACGTGTTGAATGGTGGAACTGATCGCCGCGCTTTGTCTTGTTACCAGAGCAAAGAAACGAAAATATTAAATAACTCATTTCCCCGAATGAAGATTTTTCTAAAATTATATTATTTTCAAATTATATTATTGCATATAACTAACCTACCAACTAGATATTTTAACCATTTGATTGCATACAACGTACCGGGATATATATAACGCCATAAATAATATAGATGGTGGGACACATCCTAACTTCAATAGAGAGAGGACGGCTAGAAACTCTCTACCACCTGGGACCCACTAATAAAATCTTTGAAGTCTCAAACCCACAATACCAGAGGGCAAGACAGTCAGCTCATTCCGCAGGAATCCAGGGCAGGGTAATTTGGTATAATAATTATATCAACTGACAGACGAATGCCACCTCAGTCTACCCGTGACCACGGACTACAGCAAAGTGTTCGAAACGTCGGGTTTCCAAAAATGTACAATACTAAATATACGCGATTAATCCGTTTAAATAATTTATTTTAAAATGTGTAATAATTGTAAAAATAAAAGAATTTCTTAAATACATATAGTATATACAGAGACTAGCGCGTACATATTTTTGACATTCAATTTTATTTCATTTTACTTATTATTTTGAGGCCGGTCGTGGCGCAGTGGCACAGGGTGTGACTGTAAAAACCGACTGGTTGTGGGTTCGATCCCCACCGAGGAGATGAAATATTTATTTACATTTATATTTCCATTTCTTCGCTCTGGTGTCGAGGCAAAGCGCGGCGTTGAGTTCTGCCACTCAACACGCAATGCCTCCGAAATTCGGCAGAAAGTGGGGAACGGAGTGTCTTAACACTAGGTTCCCTCTGCCTACCCTGCTAAGTGCGGGATACAGCGTGAAGCTATTTTTTTTTTTTTTTAATTTATTATTTTGTCACTGGTAAAACGAAAGGCACTGTTGCTTATTATCCTGAAATAGATAGGATAAACAATAAGATGAACATTTAACACTAGCTCATCTCTTTCTATCCTACTATATGAATTGAAAAGTTTAATTAAACATATTCTAACTCCTTAGAATTAATTTCATTAATAAAAAAAATTCATATTCATTTGAAGTTTTGTGCTATATATTTTTAAATGACGATATTTTTTTGATAAACCGATTTTCATGAAACAAACTGTAAATATTTTGCTGATTTAACTCGATTCAACAAAGCAAATAGTGGAAGTTTTTAATAAATCCGTTCAGTACTTCCGGAGATAAGAGTAATTATCAAATCAAACAGACAGACAAAGAACATTTTTTTTCTCTAATATTATTTTTAAGTGTCCCATCTCCATTTTAGTCAAAAATACTAAATGTTCAGACAAAACTTTTTTCTCTTCTTTTTTACATGTGTATATAGTGGCATAAACGTTGCTAAGGTTACGCTTCAACTGACTTTTTAATATCCTAAAAACACATTCTTTCAAAAATATATATTTTCTTAGTTAAATAGTAAATATTTAAATTTCTTTCAAGATTTATTATCTTTTTTTTGGTGAATTTATATTTTTATCATGTTATTAATATATGTGATGTTTAATATATGTAAAATATTGGTATACTCTTATAAAATCGCTTAAAACAGCATATCTATATTTTTTAATTAGTTATGCTGTTTTCTGTAAGGCACACTCCTATTCATAAATAGTTCAATTTCAATGTCGTTCAATTTTAACATAAAAATATCTACATAAACAACTTCTAAATATTACAAAATCCTACAATATATAAGTCTACTTATATTACGTTTCTCCGAAACCTAAACAGCAAGGATAAATGATATAAAAAAAACGAGCATTCAGTCTAATTTGTTTTATTTGTAAAAAAAACAATTTTAAACAAAAAAATAATAAATGAGCACGTGCGCTTATTGCCCGGGAAAAGATAAAGTCTTCCGGAGCAAGAAGGAGCACCTCGCTTAGCGGACGACGACTTAACAGAGCCCCCGGTGACCAAAAAGTAAGCAGGAATGAAAATTTTCATATAAAAACGCGATACACAAACGCTTAGCAATTTCATTTTGAAGTAAGATTGTATATTTTCGTAAAATAAATTATATTTAGTTTTATAATTGAATAATAAAACTAGATCGGTGAAACAAATCAAAATTTAAAAAAAAATGTTAAACGTTCAACGAAAGCATTTTTTTTTCTTAATATATTTGAGCCTTCAGAGCAAAAGCTATTCCTTACATACACATAAGTGCGATAAATAATCTATGTGCATTCACATATACTCGCTATTCTATTAATAATTATAAAATTTGATTTGTACCTTTACGAAGGGCGTTATACTCGGAGTCGACTAAGGAGTTTCTTAATTAAATCGATCTACATCAAGAATAGTTGAATCTAGATTAAATCTTGCTTGAATCTAGTATAAACCTAAACTAAATCTAGACTAAACTTCAATCAAACCATATTTGAGTTTGGTTTGAGTATTAATCGGATCAAGACTAAATCTAGATTATTGTTTAAATCTTGTTCAGTTCTCAGTTCAATCTCAATTTGGTATATCATGTCAAAGCTAGATAAATATTTATGTTATAGTTAATTGAGATTAATTGAAAAAAGATTGAAATTCGCGGATCGACCGTAAAGGATCTACGTCTATGAATTGATGGAGCTCTTGAGAGCGTTCGTCTTGATTAGTGTTGCCAGAGGATAGATAGTGTATTATAAATCAAATAGTTTTTAATTTAGAAACTAGGACTGACTACATAAAAAAAAATATGCATTATAAAGATTTTTTATCCGAAGTCAGTGCCACAACACCTAATTTTCCACTATTACCCCATTTAGTTGCTCATCATTTAAGATGACCGATAGCAAATCAATTCTTTGTCTAACCAAATCAAAATAACATAATATAATAATATTTATATAAAAAAATGACAATTGCAATGTTTTTAACATTGTGTACAACATAATTTCTAAATAACTAATAATTTATTGCTAATATATTTGAGCATCTGGCAACATTATTCAATAATAAAAACAATAAAGTAGCAGAAATGGCAACGTGGCGTCGACAGCAGGCGCCTGCAGTCACTTGACTAGCTTACTTGCTTACACGTTACTCTCACTAAAATAAATAAACTACGCTAAACTACACTAATTATAAATAATTTGTCCAACTACTAATAAATTCATAATCTATACCAATTGACGATAATCTATTAGTCTCTATTTTATAGTTTTAAATGCCAAGCTGAGGTTCTATCAGCGTGCTCACTGCGCAGGCGCGGTCTCCGCGGAAATGTCCGGCGCGTCGCTGGTGACCTCACTGGGGTCGTCAGCCGGCTTCTCCTCTTTCTTCATCACGACCTTCGTCGGTCGTCGATTGATTATTGTTGGAACGTACGATTGTGTGATTATTTCTATATCCTTCTTGTCTGCTACTTCAGTTTTGTTGCTGTTTTTATCGTGTGACATGTTGTCGATGATTGGCAAGCGGGTTGTAGGTTCAACTTTGTCATTTGGTGACGGTAAATCAGTTATAGACTCATTGTCATCACCTTCGATTTCAACGACTTTTTGTTTGTTTTGTTGCTTATTTTTAAACGGCACTTCTGTTATGGAATTGAGATTCCAGTTTTTGTTCTTGCTCTTATAACCAGCGGCAACGTTAACTGGGATAAGCTCTTCAGAATCAGAAATGGTGGTAGCGCTTGAAGCTGGACGTTCAGCGTCTGGTCCATCGGTGTGATCACTAATAGATGCGACATCACCCACCAAATTTATTAGATCAGTGAGAACGTTGTTATTTCGTTGATTAGGTTCTATTAAAGCAGAATTTTTATCAGAATCTGACGCTATTTTGATGAGTTCCACAGCGTCGGTAGTACTTTCTTGGGAACCAAATGAAGTTAGTATAAATTCCGTGGTCTCAACATTTTCAAATGACTGATCAATTTCCAAAGGAAGAGCTCGAGAAATTGACAGGAATTCATCTTCGTTAGGTGATATTCTAGTATTCTCTGTACTTAAAGGATCAGGTGAGGAATCAGTGGTATTACTATCCTTTTCAGGCTCAGAAACTTCATGTGGATTTTGATCACTAGTTTCGATGGGTATAGAACTAAATTCAGTTTCGGAAAGTACTTCTGTAGATTTGGATGCCGTGTTTGTCGTCTGATCCAAAGCAACAGCCGGTTGAGAAATTTCAGTTGATATTGTTTTATCAGCTAGAGTTTCATTACTAGCCACCTCTGAAATATTTTGAATTACGTCAGCTTGTGTTTCTGCCTTTTCAATTTTAGCAGAAACATCTCCGGAATTGTCTTTTGGAAGGGGTGGCTCATCAAACATAATTGTTGTAGCGGGACCTTCTGTAGCATCTAAAATATCTCCAGTCACTTCATCAGAGGTTAAGGATGGAGAATTTAAAATTTCAGTCGGAATCACAGTCCTCACGTTTAACATTGTATTTTCCTTTGTTAGAGGAGATTGTGTACTAATAGTTGTATCTCTGTAGGTGCTTGATTCAGCAGACGCGTCTGGTACGCTATTTTTAGTCATAGATACCACATCAGATACGTAATTTATTGTCGTCGCAGGACTTTCTTTAAATATTGGTCCCTGAGTAGAACTTGAAACGCTTGATAATTTGACCTCATGATCCATTGGCACATGTTCATTATCTGATGGTTGTTCGGGCATTTCTTCTTCGTGGTTACTCAAAACTAAAAACAGATCGTCAGGGATTGGCGGGAAAGCCGGGTTGTGATCCATATCTTCCTCTTCAATTATTGCCGCTTTAGTAGTTAGAGGACTTATGTCAGGTATTGACGGACCCATCATTGGGACGATGTTGGGAATTTTAGAAGGTACGATGTCATTTGCTGAATCTTCAGTTGATAAACTGATTTTTAAAGATGGAATATTATTATTCGAAATTTTTTCAGAAGACAGAGGCTGTTCAGGAGCTATTGATGGGAGTGACACCACTTCTTTGGACTTGGAACTATCAATTTGTGATTTTGCTTCATTAGATGAACTTTCAGAGGTAGCTTCGCGTGGAATAGGTGGTGCTTTCGATGATATATATTCGGCAACTTCAATATTAGATGAAGGTAGAATTTCTTTGATCTTCACATCTGTTAAGACTGGAATTTCTGATACAGGCGTTATTTCTTTAATAGTGATTTCAGGTTTGACTGGTTCGCTAGGTGGTAGAGGAGCCGCGCTTGTTTCCATGTCGTTATAGGATGGTACACTTGAAACTGATGAACTAACTCCAGGCAAAGGTGTTCCATCTGAAAATTAAAATTAAATATATTAAAGATTTTTCTTCACCTACAACAGATGATTTCGTTATGGCATATAATGGTGCACGTCAACTTGTACTGTAACCTAGTTAGAAATGGTTTATAAAATTTATAAATGCCTTTTTTTCGACTTTTATTTTATTGGGAAAATTTTTGTCCATCTAGTCTTACCAATACTAAACCACGATTTCTCTATACATACCTCCAACAGGACAATTATCGTATTCCGGACAACATCTCCCCGGTACAAGTCGCGGCTGACAGTCATCCCGCACGAAGCACGCGATACGACGGCATACTACCTCGCCACCTTGACAGTAGCACACACGGCATGGATCTTGAGGGTCCACCAACTTCTCACCGTTGCCGTAAATACGACCTTCTTGTTCACATTCTGGAAAATTATTGAAAAACTTTTAATGTACTTTCTAGTGAAGTACAAGACTAGCCATTTTTACTTGAATTTTGTTAATTAGAAAAATAGAATTTATGTATTTTGTAAAAGCAATCTAGTATTATTTTCAACTATTTAACAATATTAAATTTATAGTGTATAAATTGAATTATGGGGTTCTTTATTTAAAGCAATGTACCAAACACACAACTTGTAGCTATATACCCCTTCTTTTGTATTGTAAGTTTTATTGAGGAAGATTTCCTCCTGGCATTAGTCTCGATCTTTGTTGCCTTCCTGCTCAACCGAGAGTAGGTTTTTACGCACGGTCTTTAACGTCCTCAGTGGTTAGTCAATTATCAGTATTAAGTCACGTTAAAATGTTTCAATGTTTCTTAATTATTTCCATTTTATCATGCATGGAAAGCCGCAGCTACAAGCTAGTATAAAGTAAAGTTAATTTTCTAATAATATTCGAAAATAGTTTTCTAATAGAAAACCCTTACCACATTGGTACGTGGGGCAACAATGATCTGGTCTATGCACAGCCTTGCACCCAGGGCGCGGCTCGCAGCGCTGCTTGGCACACTGTACGCCGCCGTTCGAACACGAACAACGCTCGCACGGACTGGTGCCCGGGAACTCGTCCCCTGGCATGTACACTACATCACCTAAAGCACAGCTACCTAGAAATGGAAAATAATGAGGAAAATATTGAGAATTTATGAAGTTATGGTCTTTTCCCGTAGTAATGGCAAAAGAAACAAGTAGATATTTATCGTTATATAAAAGACGACCTATCTCAATTTTAACTATAAAAAAAAATATATATACATACTTATTTAGAAATTTTTCTTTCAAAAATGTTCTAGGGTTTCATATTATATTCCGTAAAGTAATATTTTTGTCATGACTACGACAAATTTTTTACTTTACATACAAAAATTCTTACAAAAATATATTACAAGTATTGCTTAAAATATTATTATATATACAGTATTTTATTTTCTTAAGTGAAATAAGTAAAAGGAAATGATAAATTAACGTCAGTCGCGGCGCAGGGGCACAAAGTATGACTGTAAAACCGACTGGTTGTGAGTTCGATCCCCACTCGAAGAGATGAAATATTTACTTAAATTTATATTTCCATTTCTTCGCTCTGGTGTCGAGAAAAAGCGCAGCGTTGAATCCTGCCACTTAATGCTTCCAAAATCCGGCAGAAAGTGGGGAACGCAGTGTCTTAACACTAGGTACCCTCTGCCTACTACTACCCCTGCCTGTGTGCGGGATACAGCGTGAAGCTGATTTTTTATGATAAATGATCATTTCTTTTCTTCATATGTGTATTATTCGGGAAATAACAAAAACTTGTATTTTTATTTGGGATTACTACTTACTCAAAAGTATTCGAAGGCTGGAAGCATAATTGTCTTCATTTTTTTATAGCTTTCGTTTTTTCCTGCATAGCACGGTAGGCAAAAGGAACCTAGTGTTACTCAGTTAGTGACACTCAGTTCCCCACGCACCGCCTACTTATCGAGACATTACATGTCGAGTGATGAGTTTGAACGCAACGACGCGCTTTCTCTACCAGAGTAAGGAAATAAATGAATATGACTCCCAATTTTGCAATCGGCGCGTTTGCAATTATATGTACGAGTATATAGTATAATATAATTAAGTTTAAAAAAATAAACTAATTAATAAATATATATATTTTTAGAAGATAACACTGTGAAGGAAATAATATACCGTACGTATATGTATATACCTACCTAATATAGGTATATCTGAAGTAATATAAAAAAATTATAATACCTTCTTTCAATCCCAAATCCACCATAGTCACGTTAGGCAGGGGTCCTGAAATAATAAAATATATTTTTTAATTATAAAACTATAATAATAAATAAAAAAAGAGTAACACCATCGTTATGCGGCGCAGCAACTGTACACTCAACAGTTACGGTTCAAATTTTAAGTCGAGGGAAAAAAATATTTCCTTTCTCTAGTAACAGGATAAAGCGTGGCGTTGAGTTTCGCCATTCAACACGCAAGGTCTCGAAAATTGTCAGTCGGTCGTCGGTCAATGTGTTTTGAACGTTTTATCATTAGGTTCTCTCTGCCGACCATTCTTCTACAGTAAGATCAGATTTTTTTTTTAGTTGAACGAGAACGAAAACGAGAGCAAGAAATTGAAAATATGAAATATTTAATTCCTTCGAGTGGGCATCAAACCCAAGACTGTCGTACAATAGCACACTTGTGCATTTGCGCAACGACGCGACGGCCAATATGAAATGTAATATAAATTGTACCAGAGATGTATATGACTTACAAAAAAAAACTTATACATATTAATTAATGGTCCAAGATGATCGTAGGTTCAATTACCACTTGAAGAAAAAATATAATATTTTAGTATAACTAAAAAAAATCTTTATAAACAAAGCTATTATCAGCTCTTATAATTATGTTCCGCCGCACACCACAAAACGTTTCAAAGATAAACGGAAATTAGAGAAAGTGAAATAGTATATATATCACAGTACTAGATTTCCGCTTCCCGATACTTCCCCATTTTTTAACTACGATAAGATAATAAACCTATTACTTGTTATGTCGAACACATACTACATACATAATTACATATTTTAATATAAAGCGAGAGAAATTCGCGTC
>DWMY01003493.1:0-10170 GCA_018249775.1 Heliconius hecalesia formosus | reverse complement strand
TGTATTACAGCGTGCTAAAAAAACATTTCGTGGCACAGTAAGGAACTGTCTGACTAAAGTCATAAGGTGGTTATGAATTCAATTAGTAGTCACGGAATAAATTTATTTAATAAACACACTATGTTTAAGCCTAAAAGTGGCAAATGGAGATTATTCTCTGTATACAACGCTTTAAATAAGTTCTTATTATTGTTATTTGCAATAGAATTTTACGATTACACATTACTAGGAAATATGACAAAAAAATAAGTTAAAAAATTACAATCATTCCCCCTTACAGGCATCGAACCCACAATCATCGCGTGCACAGTCGAATAGAAAACAAAATAAATAATAATAACAATCCAAGCAATAAATTTGATTACCTGTAGCTTGTACTTGTACCAAATCAATCGACTGTCGGATAGATTTGTACAATAATAATAGATATATGTGATGGGTTCGCGACCTCTGTCCAAACACTCTGATGCCGAAAAGCGAGTATATCTTATATAAAAATTTATGTTCATCTATTTATACATATAGTAAAAATATAACTTATAACTGTCTGGTATCATACATGGAAAATATGTATGAGAGAAAATCTAATTCGAGGCTTGTATGGACCCAAAAGAAATAATTTATAAAAAAATTGTCTGTTTATCTTGTTTGTTCAGAAACGGCTTCGTCGATTTACATGTTCTTTTTCGATAATGAAAATATGTTGGTAAGCAATTAGGTTTTTTTTAATTCAACCTAATATTTTGTTCATAAAATCGTTTTAAAACTGTTTTGTTGAATTGGCTGAAACGTTAGTTTTTAATGTACGTCCAGATATTACATAAGGTCTCCGTTCTTTTATTTTCTTTTCAGGTGCGAAACATTAATATCACTTATATGGGCTATTTTTTGATAAGCAAATCAAATTCATAAAGGCTTACTTACCGACCTGGTCGGTTTCCAGGAGACGCGGGTTCGAGTCCCGCTGCGTTCAAACTTTTATACGTTTTCTAAATAAGTATTTTTCTCTCCTAAGTGTGGAATAGCACTTTAAAAATGTTTAAAAATATTCATAAAGGCTTACTAAAAATGAAGTACCGTATACCCCTTTAAATTGATTTTTCTGCGCAAAAGAAGTCGCTAGCAGATAGACGATAGCCTTGCTTTATAAAATTCAAAAGGCTTAAGTGCAAATGATAAAGTTAATAAAGTTTTGAGATATAGTTATGTTTGACCTCTGACCTTTCAATAAGTACTCAATTTCATTCAGAACCTTTTTATAGCGTTACGCTGTATTTCGCACACAGCAGGGAAGGCAGGGGGAACCTAGTGCTAAGACACCCCGTTCCCCATTTTCCGCGGAATTCTCTAGACATTGCGTGTTGAGTGACATAACTTAACGCCGCGCTTTACTTAGACACCAGGGCGACAAAATAGGTTTCCTCAGAAGCAGAAAAAAAAGGAATCTTAATTCCACCCAAAGTTCCATTCCCAGTAATAAAAACGATATATATATATATAAAAATATGTTTCTTTTTTGCTATTGAGGTATACCTATAATATTAACAATTTCGTCAAAACACTGAAAAGTACATAAAAAGAAAGGAAAGTAAACAGGAAATTTGTAAATTGTAAAATTGTAATAGGTATTAAGTTAATCTCTATATTTAATAAGACAGTAAAAATATTTTGTCTGTACATTTAGTAATTTTGACTGAAATGGATAGAGGGACACTTAAAAAGAATAATAGAAAGCAAAAAGATTTTTTTTTAATTTCTTGTCTGTCTGTCGATATTTTTTTGTCCACATTTTTCTCTAAAAGTACTGAACCGATTTACTTGAAAATTCACCAATTGCTTTGTTTTAACTCTAATAAAATTTAATTCATCAAAATCGGTTCATTAAAAAAAAGTTATCGTCATTTGGATGAACTCAAGGCATTAATTTGCCTGCGAATGTATTATATAGCAATCGCGCTGGTAAGATTCTTGGCTAAAAAATGACATTTAAAACGTCTGGGTTAAAAAATATATATTTTTGAAGCACTATTATATAATATTTTATACAATAAAATAAACAAAATTGAATTGTTAGTGGAGATCACCTTCATAAATCATAACAGTTAAGTTTAAGTCGTAATTAATTCAACACAGAGATAAAGAACGATCTTGAAAGAAATATTAAGTAAATACAAAGATTTTTTTGGTTGGTTCGTTCATGTAATATATGTAACTAATTTAAAAACTGTACAGGAGTTAATATGCAATTATTACAGTTATTTAACAAAGAATATTATGAATCCTACAAATCAATAATTTAACATTTAAGGCTGTTTCCGAATGAGTAAATTAAATTATTCACTGACATCAGCACATTTAACAGAGTTTTAGAATTATGATGAGACGTCCTACATTACATAGGTAAAAAAAACATAAAGTTACAAAAATATATACGTGTAATAAATAGTTAGCTTTATGTATATTTTATAAATATCAAATATCAACAATGGTCGTATTTTTTTTATTTAAAACAATCAAAAATTCTTTGACGATAATGTCGTAAAAAAATCATATTAGAAATCATTATAGTTGTTAATCAATTTTGCTTATTAAATCAATAATCATATATTTTAAGCGGGCGAAGCCGTGGGCGAGCCGCTAGTAGATAATAAGTGAATTGTTTACAAAAAGGCAATCTAAAAGTATCTGGATTATCTTAAAAATTAAATATCTAGATAATTATCTCTAGTTAAAAGCCTAGTTTAAGTAGCACATTAATATAAAACTATTGATTGGCTGATAATAATGAAAAAGTTTAAAAAAGTACGGACCACGTGTCTGTGGCGTTTAGTTAATATTAAAAATTAAAAAAAAAACAGGAAACTTATATTATACTAACGTTTACCTGTATTGCGATATTTATAAGCAGTCATATCATTTTGTAATACTTTTTTTTATAGCTTCACGCTGTATCAAGCACATATCAATAAATATACAGGCAACCTGTGAATCTAGTGTTAAAACGCCTCGTTCCCATTAAGACACTTCCGTTCATCGCGATAAAAATATTTCATTTCCCTGGGTGAAATCGAACCCCCAACTATCGCGTCTTTTCTTAAATATTTTTTATAAAACATTAATAAATTTGTATTGGTTTTATTTAACACTAGTAATTTTTGGTTTTGTTTAAAATTATTAAATTTGTATTGGCCATTTTCAGTGCCCAAGGTAACTGACCTCTGGTCAGTGGGTTACACCATTTCACAGGTTCACATTTTAGATATGCAAGTAGCGCCATCTGTAGTGTAACTAGTATTTTAGTATTACTTTATTTTAGTATACTTATTTACTGCTAGATGGAGTTGTTACTTAGAAATAAACTTTACTAAATTTAAGCAAATAGATGGCACCTCACAAAATTTTAATATATATTGTTTTAAATATGTATTGCATTGAAAAATATTTTAAAATTTAAACTTTAAATAAATCTTTTGTGGGAAACATAATCACGTATCATATATCCATTTCATTATTTTATGAAATTGGTAAGATACGTGAAGAAGAAACCAAGAAACATCTGCAATTTATAGTATTTCCATGAAATTTAAAAAAAACACGTTATAATCGTACTTTTACACTTTTTTTTAGGTTCACGCTGTATGCCGCACATAGCTTGATAGGCAGTGGGAACCTGCGAATATGACACTGCGTTCCTATTAAAACACTCGTTTCTCACTTTCCGCCGATTTCTGAAGGCATTGCATATTGAGCGGAGTGGAATTAGTATAGTAGGTATGAACACTTTTCAATTGTACTAAAGAAAAAAACGGGTCATATTATTATTAAATACTATCATTTACAACAAATATCTTACGTAATACAATCAACAATTTTAAGAATCTAATAATTTTAACAATTCTAATAATATAATTTATACAAAATCATGTCTAAGCACAAAAAGACATATTTTAAAAAATCTATTAGGTACAACATTTAAAATATATAGATGTATGTACGAAAATGAAATTAAATATAATTACAGATAAATAATAATAAAATGAAACAAATACTTTAACTTTTATAAAAATAATAACAATCGAAGACATCAACTAAAGTTTAATTGACATCATTTTTCCCTAAAAGTTCATGTCAGTCAAATGAAATTATATATTTGATATAATCGACTCAATTTTATTCGAATTGAAGTCTAATCCAATCCGAGCCAATATACAAATTATTTTTTATTTATTTTTTCAAAAATATAAAGATATTTTAAAACCACATTTTTAGATTAGACTAGATGTTTTATTATATTTTAAAAAAATTGCATTCAAGTTAAAAAAATACTTACAATTACGTTACTTATATTAGATATAATATATTAATATATTCGATTCAATTTTACTCTAGTAAAATTTTAGTTGATATCTCTGAGTTAATAACAATTTTTTTTAGTATTTTCTTTGATAAAAATATATAACATTCAGTAATATATTTAAAACATTTTAACTTCTAGTTAAAAAATCATTAGCAATGGCTTTCCAGTTAGTGGGGTCGTCTTCGGGGTCGGGTTTGGATTTTCTTATCTTTTTCAATAGTTCCCAACCGTTTGCTTTTTCGGTTGAAGCCACGTAAGTGTTATTTGGATCTTGTTCCAGAGTGTAAGCGCCCAGGATTAGACTTTGGACTAGACGGGCTGAAATTAGTGTCTGGAAATAAATATATTTGGTGTATAGGACTATATTTTTTCACGCTGTATCCCGCATATAGCAGGAGAAGGCCAGTGTTAAGATACTCCGTCCCTTAGTTTTTGTGACTCAACGCGCAATGATTCAAAAATTTGACGGAAAGTGTGGAACGGAGTGTCTTAACAATACGAGTAAAAAATATATTTTAGTGAATATACCTTTAATAACCGATATTCTTCTTCGGGTAATCGTCTAGATACAGTATAACCGGCCAAAGCCAGACCCCCGGTCCTCGGGTCACCCGTCAACAGCATCATATACGTCATGGTGATAGCCAGTTCGAATACGTAGTAGGAATACTGTATGTCGCCGAAGTCTATTATGCCGGAGATACGATAGTCAGTTTTACTGAAAAAAAAAATATATAGTGCTCTAAAAAGAACAAAATCAACTCGTTTAACATTAAGGAGGCCGTGGTAGTGCGGCAACGCCTGACTGTAATCAAGTCAATTGTGTATTCAATTCTCATTCAGAGGACAGAATCCATGTCTCGAAAAAGTGATTACCTCGTTTCTATAAACTTAAATGGAAAAATGAAGCATATAGCTTCATTTTTCCAAAATTTATAGAAAATAATACGATACTAAAAAAAGGTTTTTTTCTATGAATTTTCTTATATTTTCAAAGCAATTTTATAGCAACAATTGAGTACATATCCAAATTAAACATACATATTTGCTTGGTAAAACCAGCAGGAGTCGCGAGCTCATAAAACTTATATAGTAAATTGAAAGTAAATATAAAATTTTCGTTACAGTTTCGTTGGCTTTTTTTTTCATCTAACTGTAAATGCGATTGTAGGTTCAATCTCTACTCGCAGGAATTATTAATTTTCATTTCCTCGCTTCAGAACGACGAAAATAACAAGACAAAGCCCAGCGTTGAATTCCGTTACTCAAAACGCAATGTCTCAAAAATTGAGCAATACGTGGTGAACGGAGTGTTTAGCATTGAGTCCAATCTGCCTTGTTCTATGCGGGATACACCATGAAGCTAATTAATAAATCATTTATCTATCATTCAGCCAAAGAGTGCAAGCAAAAACTTTTTTTTTTTGTAATATAAATATAACCAGTTATAAAACTCCTTCGCCAATGTTAGTTTATTTAAACACAAAATTATAATAACAAAAAAATCATTTATTTCCCAGGTTAGCCAATGTAAGTTAAATAATATTACCTATTAACCCCCGACGTGAACAAAGAGGTTCTATATGTTTGGTGTACCTGTGAATTGGTGTCTATGTTCGTGTATGTCTGTGGCACCGTAACTCTCAAGCGGAGAAATCGATTTCGTTTTAGTTTTTTGTTTATTTGAGAAATGTTAATCGATAGTGTTCATTTGAAGATTATCAGGTCTTTTCTTATTGTTTGTTTACATTTTAAAGCTTTTAGTGTCGGGGGGTTTTTTTATTATCAATTATATGGAATGACTTACACCGGCTCACCTTAAGACTATTCCGTTAAGTATCTGCTTGCAAACTCTCAAAACTGACGGTGTAAGTGGCCTATATAAAAGTATATATATTTTTTTGTCAATTCTTTAAAATTATTTTTAGGTATATAAGGTATATTTAAAGATGTTTTTTTAATTAGAGTCTTTTTTGTCAAATAATAATAGGTTAAAAAAAGAATAACAAATTATAAACATATTATAGATTTTTTAAATTTAAAGTTTGGTTAAATATGTTGAAAACAAAAGAGGATGTAGGTATAATGTCTTGTTTAATTTCTTCTGTCTTCCAATTTATAATAAAATTTAAAGAAAAAAAATGTAGCAAATAATTTATTAGCCGTTTTGTAGACGAAATTGTTAAACTAAATGAAGCTAAAATATCCCCATAAAAATCATTAATGTCATTTTGAAAATATTAATATTTTTAGAAATAATCTAGTGGTAATGTTTAAATCACCTCATTCTTCACCTCTTTTGCCGCCCGAACTCAAGATCCAACTTGTTGAGTGGCGGGGCTTAACGCAGCACTATGTTCACCAGACCGGGGAAACAAAAATAGTTCATTCTCTCTAGGGGGATCCATCCCCAAAATCGAGTTTTTAATAAGGCGTTGATCTACGCAACAATTGCCTCGATTTTTTTTAAAGCAAAGGAAATACTAACGTTTTCTTGGCTGATAGACGGTAAAATTTATAATAACAATTGGTACATGTTTTTTCTCATCTCGGTTTACTAACTACGTTATTAAATTCAGGCATCTTATCAGTTATAAGTTAGAAATCTTATCAGTTCTAGAACATTCTTTCTCACCGCTTTAATACATAAAATGCCAAATCAAAAGAAATATTTAATTTACCTGGCGCCAGGTTTGAGACTGACGAGAATATTCATCTCATTGACATCTCCGTGTATGACTCCCTTCTCCAACTCATCAAGTCTAGGCACTACCGCGTATTTAAACTCTTCGATTACCTGTTTAAAATATAGAAACTTTAGATATATCAAACAAGTCGTCACCCGCGATTTTGTTTGCGTGGAAATCAAGACGTAAACTGGAAAATCTCGTTTCTTTTTTTTTTCGTATAAATTTTGGGGAATCCTCTCTTAATGCTTCCCTCAACTCCCTAACCTTCTTACATGGTAAATTTCAACTTTCTCGAAACGAAAGAAGTTAGAAGTAACTTTGGTTGCGGTTTCGATACCTAAACAGTTAAAATAAAGTGTGTGTGAAAAACTTATTTATCCTAACCGAATTTATAATGCAATAATTTTATATACTTCAAATAACAATTTTAAATAATTTGAAATAAGATAAATTGTTTTTACTTTTATAAAATACGTAATTTACCTCTTCAACTAAGTCCAATTTTTCCGCATCTTTAATAACATATTTGAATTTCTCAAGGTCGGGTACTTTGCTCAGCATCCAGATGTGCTCGCGGGACACAAGCCCGGAGTGGTTGAAGTTCTGGAAAAAAATAAAAAGAAATAACTTTTAAGGGTTGATTGAGTACTTTTGATATTTTATTTTACCTTATTCTATTTTTACTTCGTTTAGAAATAGCTAACCATTTGTAGCAAAGTATGATAGTAGTATTATTTTTTTTCAGCTTCACGGTGTAGCAGTGTAGACAGAGGGAATCTAGTTTTAATACACTCCACTTCCCACTTTCCGCCGAATTCTGACAGTTTTGTGTGTTGAGCGGCGGAACTTAACGCCGCGCCTAGTTACCAGAACGAGGAAATGAAAATAATTAATGTAATTTCCTCGACTGGGAATCGAACCCACATCCTGTCGCGTTTACGGTCACGTGATTGTGCCCGTGCGCCATGAGTGGCATCTATAATAATTTATTTATTAATTATATTTTTTTGTTTTTGCCAATCTGAAATCTTACTTCATTTAGTTCATCTGAAGGAAGGCTATTGAATTTTAACTGATATTAATAAAATGCATTAAAACTCACTGCCTACAGTGTGGTTGTCAAAGTAGGGGTTTTCCCTATATCAAATTATTCTATTATTAATGTAGAGATGTCTATGAAATTTCATATAAGAGTATACTTGTCTGATATATTCTTTTATGTTATTTTTAGTTCGCATGGCGTTTAACAAAGAGTGTTTAACCTTGCAACTAACTATTCTAGGTCTATTCTAGGTAATTGTGTGTGACGGACGCATTACCGTCATTAGAGAAGGTTATGTCGTAGAAAAATATTATAATACTAAATAAAAGCATGGTGTCACAGTTGTGTATCGTCTAAATCGCAGTAATAGTCGTGAATTCGAAGCCCGTTCAAAAAAATATGTAACAATATTTTATTTCGAAAATTTAGACACTATGTGGCGACAAGTGCCGCCTATTTTTAGGATTTTTTGTGACGGATTATATGCCGAAACAAGAAAAAAAAAGGCATAGTTAACGGTCCTTAAAATGAGGATCAATTCCAGAACAAAATGTTAACTGATCCTCATTGAAATAAATTTTCATTTGATATACAAAAAAATCATTCAAAATGCTCTCTATAACATTCATGTTGTAATTTTGTTACCAATAGTTGTGGGTTCGATAAAAATCATTAAAAAAAATCATGAGTTCCGCTATTCAACAAACAATGTCATGAAAATTGAGCGGAAAGTATCAAGACACTTCGTTCCTCACTTTCTTCTTTGATTGTTTCTCTCTGCATACCCTACAAAATACAAAAACTCCGAAATCATGGAAATCATCATCAATCTGCATAAAACAATTTACCTGTAACTTATTATCCAAATTAGCGACAAACTCCCCAAGTTGGTAGAACAGTGACTCAGAACGAGGAACATCCTTCAACAATTCCCCGGGAATGAACTCCAAGAGGCGCACAACGTGTTGTTTACCACCAATGTTCTCTATTGAGTGGAGGTGACCGAATATGTTGCGGACTGGCTTCGGACAGGAAACTGAACGGGAATCTGTAAAAGAAAAAATAATCATAATCCCATCAATTTTACTTTATTTACTTTAACAAGAAAAAAAAATTAAAACTTACTCAAAAAATTCATAATCTCGTTCTGAGCTTCAACAAAACTCAAATTTTGAGAATCCATAGAGTTCATAATCTTCAATACATAGCCGTGTTCACTGTGATTCGTTATCAACGGGTTCTTCATGTTGGGGTCTTCCGTTATCTTATAATTCTTATCATCGTAACCGTTGAGTTCTGTTAAGTCTAAAACAGAAATGCCGTACAGCCTTTCGGCTAACAGTTTTACTCCCTCGTGGTCGATGGTTGGCCGAATGACCTTGCCAGGCTCTAGCACTAGGCTTCCTTTCTCTGCCATTTTATGTTTCTTTTCTTTGCTGAAAAAAATTACAAAAGTATGGTTTGTGTTAAACGTGGTGTAATTTGGATGTAATGATTGTGAATTCGAATCCCGTTCGAACATGTCTATACTATTATTTGTCTTTAAGTAGGTAAAAAGTGAAAAAAAAAATGTTTTTTTTTCTCTACTTTTTACAATACACCCATTGGGAAGATATTTTTGTTTTTAATCTTTTCCGCATACAGCAGGATGGTCAGAATAAAGTTAATGTTTATTTTGCTATGTAACATGTGATCTTCCAAGTAAATTACGTAAAACAATTTTTCATATATTTTTTTTTTTTTTAGAACAAGTGATTGCAAAAGTAAGACACAAGCACACAGCAAGGTAGGCAGAGGGAACCCAGTGTAAAAAACACTATGTTCCTTCGTTGAATGGCGGAACTCAGTTCCGCGCTTTGCCTCGACACCAGAGCGAAGAAATGAAAATATAAATGTAAATAAATATTTCACCTCCTCGATTGGGGATTGAACCCACAACCAGTTGATTTTACATTCACATTTTGTGCCTCTGCGCCACGACTGGCTTCAAACAATATTATATCTTGTGATATAACGAATATATATTAATAAAAATAAACAAAAGGAAACAAATAAAATGCAATACTGCCAATAATTTATGA
>DWMY01003492.1:0-10171 GCA_018249775.1 Heliconius hecalesia formosus | reverse complement strand
CCTGTGAATGCATAATTATTTCATTATAGCAACGGCTGTCGTTGTGTTGCAATGTAAAGAATGGAAATGGCTTAACAAGTCAAAGGCACTATATTTCATATAGTAGTTTTATTACTAAGTATATTAAACATTGCAAAGTAGATACTAGCGATTACAATTTAAAATTTTTAGGTTTTTTTCGTTTTATCATTTCGTTGTTAGAATTAAATATGTAAAAGTAAATACGTGCCGCAGTTGTAAAGTGTCTGATTGCATTCGGTTGTACAGTGAGATCAATAAATCTTGGCCGCTCTGAAGTTAGGTTTTCTCTGAACTTTTTCGCATTGTTAATTCGGGGTGAAAATAATTAAAAGTAAGAAAATCACCTAATTTCAGTGAGGCCACGACTTGTCGATCGAACTGTATGCTCGATTATCACTCAGCTCTCTATACATTTATTTATGGGACGAGTCTTAGACAATATTTATAAAGGTACAAAGTGGGAAAGGCGATGCAAATAGATACGTTTAGATGAAAGAAAGTAATAAAACTAACGCCAAGATTAACAATTTAATTATAATCTACTTATAAATTAATTTAATTATAATAAATTAATCAATTAATTAAGTTTTTAATAGCCTTACCAATAATAAAGCATGAAATTAACAATTACAGTATTTTGTAAGAGCATATTAAAGTGAAGGTTGTTTGGGCTGTGATTTCACCACACTAGTAAAACACCTCTAATGGTAAGTAATAGTTACATATATCTTAGTTTATGACTTTGCGTGTTTATAATAGCGTGAAAACGGAAACATACCTATACTAACTTTGTTAGATTTAAAACATTGTTATATGTATTTAAATTTAAAACTTTATGTAATTCATGGAATGGTATAGGTAACTTTTTATGTTTTTATTTCATTTATTTCAGCTTCACGCTGTATCCCGCACACACCAGGTAGGCAGGGGGAACCTAGTGTTAAGACACTCCGTTCCCCACTTTCTACCGAATTCTGGAGGCATTGCGTGTTGAGTGGCAGAACTCAACGCCGCGCTTGTCCTCGACACCAAAGCGAAGAAATGGAAATATAAATTTAAGTAAATATTTCATCTCCTCGAGTAGGGATCGAACCCACAACCAGTCGATTATATACGTTTGCTGATATATGTTTATCAACTTTCCATGTTGATAAACATATATCATATTATCTGTATTATTAAGTAAATAAATATTATTTTTACACGAAGGTTATTGTTTATTAAGCCCTACGGCTTAAACGACTGAAGGCTTTTGACATATCTATGAGATGTTGGATTCCTCAAAATTGTGGAAGATAAAAAATATATTATTAGTATGCTAGCACAGATAAATGAGTAATAGTGGGAAACTTTATGCTTTCTTTCCTACAATATCAATATGGATATCAATAGAAGAGGACTCGGGAAACAATATTTCAATAATAAAACCAAAAAGTGTAGTAAAAGGACTATTATAAACACCTTATACCATATTCCCTTTTTAGTTTATTGTTTTAACCAAAAGAAAAACTTTTAAATTTCATAAAAATGATACTTTTTCAAAAACATCTTAAGATTTTAAAATTACCTGAATACATGCAAAAAATCTGCACCGAAGGGAACGGCGAAAAAATGCCAATGAAGAAAGACAGCATATCCGTCACCGATGTGATCGTAATGGAGACGGCCGCCTCGGAAAGCATAATAGCCATTCGTTCCGGCACAGGTAGCGTGGGCGCGGTCCGCCTCCACGCCGCCAGCATTACAAAAGTGTCGTCGATACCGATTCCTAGAATAAATACGTTTGTTTAGCTATGAATAGGAGAGAATAACATAGAAATTGGTTTTTTTGTTTGCAAGAGTTCTTGGTTTTTGAGGTAACTCCAAAAAGATAGAGAGATGAAATTAAAATATTATATATTAAATTCCACTGAGTGGTAATCGAAGCCGAAACCATGACGTTTACAGTCACACGCTTATGTCACTGCGCGACGGACTCTGGAGTTTCGTACCTTGGAATGAAATGGCTATATGATTTGAAATCTATTGACCTCTTGCAGAGGATTTATGTCATTTATTAAATATATTTTAATGCGCTTTTCTATAAAAAGTTGTGAAACCCATGTGAAATTCCATACAAAGCAGTGATATTGTCTGTTCATTCTAAAGAATTTATTAATAAATTTATGACTGTGATATTTCATAAATATGTAAAAAGTTCTAAGTAGCTAGTAGCTAGTTATTTTTTTATTTTAGATTTACATAAATAAAAAAACGTCTTACCAATCATCAAGAACGGTGCGGCAAGATTGATTCCAATGAAGGATATGCCCAAATATATAGCACAACCAAAAGCAGCGGCAGTTGCCATTACAGCGGAGATATTACCAAGGAGGCCCAGCCAAGGTTTGGACCTGACCCAGTCCCCCATCATGCATGTTACTACGGAAAATATTCCCATTAGAATGAATGTGGAACTGAAGAATGGTATGACTGTCTTCGTATTCTTTTCGAGTTCGTGATCCAATGTTCGTGATGCGAAACGTGCGATCGATATATGTTTGAATCGTCCTGTATCTTCGGCCACACCTACGGCGTCTAAGAATGCGTCTTCCCATGCTGCACCTCTGAAAAAATTATAGTAACATAATTTTTAATGAGTACTGTGGCGCAGTGGGTCAAACGTGTAACTGTAAACGCAATAGGTTGTGGGTTTGATTCCCATTCCATAATTAAATGTTTAAAATGTTAATTTCCTCGCTCTGGTCGGCTCGGCTCGAAAGCTCGGCGGAAAGTGGGAAACGGAAGTGTCATAATGGGAACGGAGTGTCTTAGCACTGGGATCCCAGGTTTCTTCTGCTTACTCTGTTATGTATGGGATACAGTGTGTAGCTAAAAAAAGAACACTGCACAGATCAAAAATAGGCATTGTAACTATTACCGAATTTTTAAAAAATATTATATTCTTTGACTTAACAATAAGTTTATCTTTTGTTTAAATATTGATTATATAATGTCATTGAGACGACTATTTGTAGAAAGTTATATATTATAGGTATAGGTATCTATTATATAAACTCTTGATGCTATAAGAAATATTCTAAATGTTTTAAAATAAGAATTCATTAGAGCTAGTGTGGGAGTAAAATGTTTTTTTAAGATGATTGTTATTAATTTGATTTATGATGATGATTTTACTTTCCTGTGAGTGATACATTCTACCTTATTATATTGAAAAAAATAAAAAAAATTGCTTCACGCTGTATCCCGCACACAGCAGGGTGGGCAGAGGGAACCTAGTGTTAAGACACTGCGTTTCCCAATTTCTGCTGAATTTTGGAGGCATTGCGTGTTGAGTGGCAGAACTCAACGCCGCGCTTTGCCTCGATACCAGAGCGAAGAAACGGAAATATATTCGGGATCGAACCAGTCGGTTTTACAGTCACACTTTGTGCCACTGCGCCACGACTGGCCAGGCGTCTACGGGCCTTATTATATTGCTTTATCTGAATTTATTTAAAACATGTCAAAAAATTTATAGTCATCATCCTTTTATTTAAATTAACGTATAAATATTTAAATAGCAATATCTAATGTGGGGAACGGAGTGTCTTAACACTAGGTTCCCTCTGCCTACCCTGCTGTGGGCGGGATACAGCGTGAAGCTGATTCAACAATATCTATTAATCAATTGCTCATATCTCAGTCTAGATCAGTTAAATTTTCTATTCGTCTCACTTAATGTTACATAGTGCTTTGTATTCGAAACTGTTTTCCAAACTGTGTCAAGATCGGACCATTATCTAAGCTAGTGTTGCTGTTTGAAAAGTTGCGTGCTATAGAAATTGAAAACATGCCATAAAATTATAGAACATAAAAAATATATGGTCATTCTTTTATTTTTTATTTCTCTAATTGCAGTGCAAGGGCACAATGGTGTGACTGTAGCGCGACGGTTGTGGGTTCGACTCCTAGTTGGGGGAGTGAATTTTTATGTGTTAATAATTTCATTTCTTCGCTCTGGCACCAATGCAAAATCCCCGGCGATGAGTTCCGCCACTCAACTATTATAATATCAATTCGGCAGAAAGTGGGGAACAGCGTGTCTTAACACTACGTTCACTCTGCTTACCCTGCTATATGTGGAATACAGCGTGAAGCTGATTTTTCTTTATTTCTGTTTTATGATTTTTATTTATTTTTCTTTAAATATAATCACGATTACCACTCATCTTAATTTCCGTTTGCGTGTGTTGTTAATTCCAGAGATATTATACATAAAAGTAGCGGACGCTCGTGTGTTTTAATTGCCCTTTACAATTTTTATCTACTTTTAATGTTATTGCCTTGAGAGTTGAGTTTGTTTTGAGATAGCTTTCTGTATGGTAATGGCCGATTAAAACATCAGAAGAACGTACCTTAAGAGGGTTACGACACATAAAGTACTAGATTAGTCAAAGACATCATTTAAAGTGGTGATTAAAACGCTTTTAAATATTGTCTATAGCTTGGTTTTAAATATTGTATAAAAATCTATTAAGTTATGGCTTAAAAATAACTAATATTCTTAAGTCATAATCATATTTATTTAAATTTATATTTTAATTTTTTCACTCTGGTGTCGAGGCAAAAGTGCGATGTTGAGTTCCTCCACTCAACTCCCCACTTGAAAGTGGGGAGCGGAGTGTCTTAACACTAGGTTCCCTCTGTGTAGCCTGCTGTGTGCGAGATACAGCGTGAAGCTGATTTAATTTCGTGTTATGCGAGCTACCATTATGAAAGTGTTAATACACTAGATATTTGAAAGCTGAAAGAAAAACTAAAACTTAATTTTGACTTGTATTTGTATAAATTAAATTTTTTTTATTAAATCTTTCTATAAATTTTGTGTTATATCTTTCAACAATTCATATTGACTTTACTTCACGCTGTATCTCTAGCGGGGTAGTCAGAGAGAACGGAACCCCAAACGTATATTGGAAATAAATTAATATATTAGTTATATGAACATTTTTTGTACGAAACGAACCCACATTCACCGCTTGTCCACTTTCTTGCTGTGATCATAATGATCAGTGCTGTAATATATATATATATATATTTAAAGAAATATTTTAAAATTAATAAAACTTACCGTTTTTCTTGTATTTTATTATCTGTTCTTATGAACCACACGAGTTGTACGGCTGGTACGGATTCTATAACATCGTCCACCACTCTTGAACCGCCAAAGAACACGGGAAAAGCGTGCGCCTCCCACGTGACCGGATTAAACATTATTGGAAATGTTAGATTTAGTTCCCCGCGTTCAACCTAAAGCAAAATATATACCTAATTATTTATTTATTTAAATCTTTTATTGCACAGGAAATAAAAAAAAAACATATAAAAACATAGGCACAAAAGGCGGGCTTATTAACCCTTAGCATTCTCTACGAGCCAAAAAAAAGGAATAAATATAATAAAAAAAAAGGAAAAGTGAAAAAAAAAGATGCATAAAAATTGATATTAAATTAAATATAAAACATAAACCATAAATAAAATAGATTTAACCGGTTAATAGGATTTTATATTTAGTATAAAAATCAATAATTATTCATATAAAATAAAATGAAGATAAAAGAAATCATATAAATTAGCCAAATTTTAAGATGTTACACTAGCATTAAAAGTACTTAAAGTTAAATAAAGTAAAACCGATTATAGAACGCAGCAAAATCGTTATCGTGAACAAAAGATTGAATGGTACCTGTTTATATGGAATTTTGTCAATAGAATAACAAAAGTGCCTACATTACTAAATTTTATTGTATTGTTCTATTATAGAAAGTGATTTACAAAAGTGCTTATGCTTTTTGAGGGTCGGCAAGTAATATTAAAAAAAAGGCCAGGCCAGTTCGAGGCCAGTCGTGGCGCATTGACACAAAGTGTGACTGTAAAATCGACTGGTTGTGGGTTCGATCCCCACTCGAGGAAATGAAATATTTATTTATATTTTCATTTCTTCGCTTTAGTGTCGAGGCAAAGCGCGACGTTGAGTTCCGCCACTCAACACGCAACGCCTCCAGAACTCGGCGGAAAGTTGGGAACGGAGTGTCTTAACTCTAGGTTCCCTCTGCCTACCCTGCTGTGTGCGGGATACAGCGTGAAGTAATATTAATTTGGTGAAAATAAAATGTTGTTTTATTTCCAATTTTAAAAGGCTAAATATTTTTTTTATTTACTATTATTTTTCTTCAAACACCTTTCATGTTTATATACAGCGAGGTCTATCGGGTCAAGCGATAAATCACTCCCTTCTTCCTATGCATAGAAATACGGTGTGTTAACTGATCAAAACTAAAACCACTTTTAGTAAATTTACTGAACTCAATTTGAATTCCTAACTATCGGGTGAAGTCAAACATAAACGCCATTTTTTTTTCAGCTTCACGCTGTATCCCGCATGTGACAGTGGTAGCCTGCCTTAAGATACTCCGCTACCCATTTTCCACCAAAATTTGGACGGGTTGCATATTGAGTGGCGACACTCGACGCTGCCTCGTAGCCTCAACACAAGAGAAGAAGAAATGAAAATATAAATATTTTATTTCCTCATGTGGGAATCGAATCCATAACAAATGTTCAATACTTAGACGTTCATTTTTATCTACTAACAAATGAACCGTGACTCATGAATAATCGAAATTTGCAATTAGTCTTGGATGAATCCAAAAAAAAAAAATAATCAGAGCAATCCTAAAAAGCATGGCAATACCCCAAATTAACAAAACATTACATGTTTTTGCTACCTATATAGGTAAGTACCTAATATAAGGAATATTTAAAAAACAATCCATTTTCAATACAATTTTATAGCAGCACGTACAGGTACCTTACAAATAACGTTAGCGAGACTTGTATATTGGCGTGCCGAGTATAATATCAATAAAACAATAAATATGTGGTTCGTAACGGCTGAGTGAGTTCCATTGTTAGGTGTACCACAGGGTTGTTAAAGTATATACATATAATATCTTGAATTACCAATATATTGTATTACTAATATAATGCTAATAAATATGTGACTAATAGCGTGGATAGGGTACAGCGTTGAGTTAGGCTTTTTTTGTCCTGAAGCATTTCAGTTGTTCTTTTTTATGTCCAAAAGTTTAACGCCATATTTCGATCTAAACAGATTAAGCTTCTATATAGTAAGATTTTAAGCATTTGGTTAAGACGCCGTCATTCTCCTATATTTTTTTATATGATTTTATGATTGTAGAAAAAAAGACTTGATTGACTTGCTGGTACATATTAACTTACTTGCAGGTGTATACTTTAGAAAAATAGAAAGCAAAAAATCTTTTTTTTTTAAATTTAATATTTTCGAGCGATAGCAACAATGAAGAGAAAAAAGATCTTAAATAACAAAAAGTTACTAGTTAGTAACAAAAACCCACAATTGTAGGTAAATAAGAAAAAATGTGTAGCAAGAACTAACTAAAATATATAACACCAATCTATAGTAAAAATCCTTGGTTTAAAATATCTACACAGTAAACAGTTTTTTTTTTGGAATACAAATAGGCTTGTGTCTTAACTATTAACTAAATGTGGTGTGTTTACTCAATTAGGCTCTTTTTACTTAGATAAATTGTCGTTTCTTTTCAGTTAAATAAAAACATCAGGCAAAGTGATTGTAAGATTTTTTTTCCTGTTGAAATAACATGGTTCAGAAAGAAACCTGTGTCATTAGTAACACTATAGAAATATGTTTCTGTATTGTGAAAAACATTACGTAATTAACAAGTGTGCGACTCTAAATACGAGGTTCTAGGTTCGATTTCCACTCGAGGTATTCAATATTGTTATTTCCTCGTCCAGTAATGAAGCAAAGCACGGCGTTGAGTTCGACCACTCAAGGAGAGAACGAAAGTGTCTTAATGGAAACGGAGTGTCTTAAGACTAAGTTCCCAGATCCCCTCTGCCTACCTGTCTATGTGCGGGAAAAACATATATGTTAAATTGATTTTGCTTTATTTACGTATGCTTAAAAGTGTATACTATGCGTTTTTTTTGTACTTACAAGACATTTAACAATATTAGCAGTTTGTCAAATCACACCTGCAAGCATTTTACTTGCATATTGTATGGTGTTGATTAAAATCAGTGGTTTTAGTCAACACTATGAGTAACAGCTATTGTTTAAAATTCACCGGCCAAATGTTCGAGTCGTGAACTCGCATTAATCATCCGTTTATACAATTTCATAGAAAATTACCTTTTATTGATGCAATATTTAAATGTTTTTAAATTATTTAAAAAAATATATATTATAGAAATAAATGACATATAGGAATAAATGAAATAATATACATTTAATTGTATTATCTTAGTTATAAAATGAAAATAACTTGACGCTGTCAGTATTGATCTAAACTCTGAAAGTGATTGTTGTAGGTTATTTTTTTTATTTAAATTCCAAATTTAAAAATAAAGTGTTTGGAAACAGTCAATATTCGACATACATCATTTCTAAACGAGTGGAAAGTAGAGAATGGAGTGACTTATCTTTGGATTTCCTTTGCTTAGATACGGAGATTAAGAAAAGATGCTTTAAAGATATTTTTAGTAAAAAAATATCTAATAACATCGCTAGGAAAAGCTTATAAATAGTTAGTAATTATATATAAAAAAAATAAGAATTCTTAAACTAACAGATTAATTTAAAAAAAAAAAATTATGTATCTATTTCACCTCGCCAATAATTTTGTCCAAGTTCAATATATCATTGATGAAGCACTGTCCCTCCCACCTCGCGCACTCTTGTCTATACGTGAATTGCTCTCCATTGTCCAGAGTCACCGTGATATTTTGGACGTATTCATCGAGCTGTCGAAGCTCCTTCCACACTTCGGTACGGAGCATATTTGTTATGTTGTCCTTGGGTACAATGATCACTCGGCCGAACCTACCTATAATAAAAAGATAAGTATTATTTACGATCTTAACTTATTCGGCCGATTGTACTTCTTGTATATCTATTTCCATACAATATCCTTCTTTAACTAGAAAATAAAAAAAATAGAATTTTTATGTATCCTATGGCCCTTAACTTAACGATTTATACTATTCTCTGCTCACAGTCTATGTATGTTAGGAATATTTTTTAAGAAACGGCTTTTTTTAAATAGGAAGGAGTATAATATATGACTTTGTTAATTATTCTTATCTAATTTAATAACAAATAAAATAATAATTAGTTATTTAAATTAACCAAGCTAATAGCTAGCCTGATAACATATAATATTTTTTTTTATATTAGTTACATCGGACTCTGATTAAAATGACCTATAGAGACTTTTTTTTGCCATATTAATCGTATTTAAATAATAAATTTAAGTAATTTAAACATATTTTTTTTTGGTATAGAAAATGATTATTTCAACACACCTGGTCTCGTTATCCTGCCAACGTTAAACCTATGGGTATAGTTGACTTTGAAATATTCTTCAACTATACGCCTCTCTAGCTTTCCTTGGCCACTGACAGGTGAAAACAGATACTCTGGGTCCATTTCATAATGGACTCGCTGATAGCCAGTGATCATGAGGAGCGTCAGCAGTACAGGGATGATGATGAAGTATCCTGGCCGTTTCCCGACTAATAAACCCAGTCTGTAAAACGACCGGTTCAAAACGTCGTCCACAAACGTTAGTTTGCAACCCATCTGGAACAAGAAAGAAAATGTTTATATTAAATTTCTATATTTAATGTTTACATTTGTTTTCAGAAAATATTTTTTATCATGTTATCATGACTTTGGTAAATTTTGTAAAAAAAAAAAACAGAATATGTCTTATTTTCTATCGGCTTTCGGAAACGTTACCTCATGCCTGACAACAAGAAAAGATCCAAAATATTCCCCCAAATGGGAATGGAATCCTGAACCATTACTAATATAACTATAACAGTCGAACACAACTAAAATAGTGTTTTTGTTTGTTTTATTTAATGTAACATAAAAAAAAATCGTTAGTATACTTATATTAAATATTTTGTGCTTTAATTTTTTATTCTTTCACTTATATTTATTTTTAGATTTATTTACTTTTTCAAATTAATTGTATTACCATATTAGTTTAGTGTGCTTATCTATTGCTTTCACTAATAACGTACATAGTTTGTT
>DWMY01003491.1:0-10173 GCA_018249775.1 Heliconius hecalesia formosus | reverse complement strand
TATGTATGTTGAGGCCAGTCATGGCGCATGGGCACAAGCGTGTGACTGTAACTGCGACGGGTTGTGGGTTCGATCTGCACTCAAGGAAATGATGTATTTTATATTTTCATTTGTTCGCTCTGGTGTCACTTAGCACGCAATGCCTCCAAACACATCAGACGCAAAGTAGAGAGCGTGTCTTAATATAAGGCTCCCTCTGCCTATCCTGCTACATGCGGGATACAGCGTGAAGTTGAATATTATTGAATGAATATGAATGAATGAATATTATTGAAAAATATGTATATGAATCAATATATGTTGAGTTTGTATTTTGTTTCTTTATAAAGTAATGCAGAGAGTAAGACGATAATATTTTCAATGCCAACGTATTGTAATTTTTTAACTTTAAAATTATTTTTCCACACTATGACAAAAAACTTATTTGGAAAACGTATACAAATTTAACCGTAGTGAGACTTGAAACTATTCCTCTTGGAAACAGTCCAATCCTTCTGACCACTAAGCCATACGTTCTGATCAAGCTACGTCAAAAAACCTTAAACGTTTGTTACAGCTATTGTGGTTTTTTAATAATAGTTTAAGTTATTTGTAATTTAATACTTTTGATCACATATAGCAAGTTTTACAAATTATCACGGAATGTTTCGAAAATTGATTGGAAGGTGGGAAATAGGTGTCTTAGCACTCTACCTACTCTGTATGCATAGCAAAAAAAGTGAATTTAGTAGGAAAATCGCTAAATTATCCAAATATTTAATTTGTATAGGTATTCACATATAAATGAACTTTGAAAATATTTTATATAATAACATCTTTAATGGTATTTGCTTTTCCTCTGTTTATATATCAATAAAATGTTAATGAAACTACATACTTGTCCATAATATTTAAATAAAAACATATTAAAATTCTAGTAAACGTATATGTAGAATTATATAGTTCTTAATAAAATTTTAGTTATTTTATAATATATTATACTACGTATAAATTATACTATACAATAAAAAAAAACGTTATCATTTCTTATAAAATAACATCTTGAATTAATTTTAAATTAAAAATCATGTCTAACTTAAATTCCTTAATAATGTTAACTTCCAAGTCAATGAAATTATTTTTTATAGCTTCACGCTGTAGTGCAGTGTTAGAACACTCTGTCCCCCTCAAGATATCTCCGTACCCCACTTTCCGCCAAATTCTAAAGGTATGAATTCTGCTTGGTGGAAATCAACGCCGCGCTGGCTCCGTTACCAGGGCGAGAAATAAAAAATATTAAATATTTTCGTTTCCTCGACTGGGAATCGAAGCCGCAACCTGTAGTTCGCGTGTGCCCTTGCGCCGCGACTAGCCTCTAAATAATAACAAAATTTTGTATTTTAGCCTTGTTAAACTTAAATATACGGCATTGTATTCTTTCACCGTTTCTAAATAAGCGAAAAGTAGAGAGATACACCAAAAATCTTACTATTTAATATTAGTTCTTCCTTCCTTGCTTCAATATGTCATAGATGATTTTTATTATTCAAATAATAAAAAAATTTTTTTTATGGTGGGCATCTAATTAAAGAAAGCAAAATAAATATTCAATAACAATTAAAAAAAATTACCAAATACCTGTATAGTAACAAACAAAACAAAAATGTGGCACGTTTTAAAATCGTTGAAATTAAATTAATTTTAATGAATAAGAGTGTTTGCTAAAGCTTTGGATAAGAACGTCTATTTATTTTATAAAATCTCTATTATCAAGAGTTTCGTGAAAGGGATATTAAAATTATCGAAAAAAATAATATTATCGTATATTAGTATCATATCCTGTTGTATAAATATTTTCTAAATCTTTTGCGGTTGGTTTGCTAATTTGCACGTATGTTCACTGATTTGAAGGCTAAGAGTGAACTGTATGTAAAATATTCATTGGTTCCTTAAGTTTACTTTTTCTAATTTCAAGTTTTATCCCTAGCAGGGAAATGAAGGAGAGCGGAGCGGTAAACGCCACCATCTCTGCGTACTCCTTTCGCCTTGAACACTGTTATCAATCTCTTCACACATGCCCTCCAGGTGTTTCTTGTGACTTTGTTCTAGTGTCATTGATACCGTGTTCTCGAAAGTCATCCAAGGTTATCCAAATCTTTTTAATATATTCAACTTAAAAATCGAAATCGTGGTCAAGCGTGGAGTGATTATGAGCTTTTCAAAGTGTTTCAAGTCAATATATATATAAAAACGACAGTAATATTTCTGTTATATAATATCTTTTAATCATGCAATGTTCACCACATTTTGTTTCAATAAATCACTCTTTATTATGTCACTTTTAAGAAATTGAATTAGATATTTATTATTGTGTTTACCAATCTTTAATATACACAAAATATTTCACATTCAATTTTTATATGGAGATATTAATTCTAAGCCATTTCAGTTACGTAGAAATCATTAATGTGCTTAAAGTAACTCATAATTCTTTTTTTTATTCTTTTACCTAGAAGCTACTGCACTATGATTTATCTATTTTATATGACTTCAGATTTTATATTAAGAACAAGGAATTCTAATATAGTCCATTACTCTTAAATAAATGGTTTAAAATCCTGTTCCGTTCGGACGAGATGTGATGAGCTTATTATTAGAAGTCGGCCTATCTTATATATAAGGTGACCTCGCTAATTCGTCGATAGTTGTGAAAGCCCGCGGTCGCATCACTCCATACGTGGACAACATAAAAATAATAGCAATATGAAATTCTTGGTGAGTTGCTCAGCTTTTTCTATTAGGCATTTCTTTTAATATACGATTATTATTTTTTTCATCGACAATTGTCTATCTCATTGATAACTTTTCATTAAGATTTTAATTGTAATTTTATTTTGTTGTAATTTTAATAATGTTACAAAATTTTTACTACCTTCGACGTTACGTTAAAAATTAAAATCTTTAAAAAGTGATACTGATTGCTATTTTTTTTGACATTATGTGTTTAATAAAAATAAGATAAAAATGTATTTATATTTCGTAAAAAAGGGAGATTAAGGTAATTTTTTGTGTTTAATTTTGTCGCTTAGAAAGCTGTCACATGTCATTTTTTAAAAATACTTTTAAAATTTAGACTATACAAAAATATTATTCTTTTATTCACTTTTAACTTAATGTCGTACTTTTTCTAGTCAAAATTCCCGATTTTATAATATATATGTTTAATAATATAGATGTTTTTAATGGTGATTGAAATTTGCACCAAAACTGCGTATCGATTTAATTCAGTATGTACAATTGTTTATTCTCTTTTTTTCAGATTATCCTTGCTGTAGTGGCCGCGGTGTCGGCAGGACCTGTCACCAATGACAAAGACAAGCGCGACAAACGCAGCTATGAGGTATCCTACGGTAGCCCAGCTCAATACGAGAATGCAGTCCAATATGGCAATGGAGTCCAATACTCGAATTTAAAATCAAACTCTGTTCAATCATCTTCATACCAATCCAACAAAGTTGAATCAACCTCCTTGGAACAATCTATCGTTCGACCTACTTACCAAGCAATTGCCCAACCTGCTTACCAAGTAGTCGCCCAGCCAGCTTACCAAGCAGTCGCCCAGCCAGCTTACCAAGCAGTCGCCGAGCCAGCTTACCAAGCAGTCGCCCAACCTGCTTACCAATCTGTATCCTACCAACCGGCAGTGTCCCAGCCCGCTTATCAATCAGTCTCTTACCAGCCAGCAGTATCTCAACCTGCTTACCAATCCATCTCTTACCAACCTGCTGTAGTCGCCCAACCTGCTTACCAGTCCGTGAGATACCAACCTGCTAAAGTACACTCATACGTGCAACCATCGGTAATTATGTGTTTAAGTTTAAACCATTTATAATATTTTGATAAGTATTTCTTATATTTTGGCATTTTTTGGCAAATATCTTTTGAATTTTGAACATGGATAATTTATAGTATATAGCTGGAATAATGGATAATGTATGGTACCCTAGACATTTATGCCAGACAGCTTTACTGTGTATCCCGCAAATAGGCTGAAGGAAACCTAGTGTTAACACACACTGTTTGCCTCTTTACGCCGAATTCTTGAGGTATTGTCACCAGAGCGAGGCAATGAAAATGCTTATCTTCAATCACTTTCTGCTTGTGTAAAATGTTGTGTAAAAAATGTTATATCACTTTATAACGCATGGATTGTATTCCAAAATACGTTGTCGAAATATTTTTTGATACAAAAGACATCAACGCTGACACAGTCGTTCTTAAGTTGTTAAAAAACTAGCTTAGCGTAGAATACGCTCATTCATTTACACACTTATTGTATAAAAAAGTAGAATTAAGTCACTATATTAATTTTTAATAAAAAAAACTCCTTAATAATAAGTTTTATCACATTTTACAGTACTCCGTCTCACCACAAGTGTACAACGTGCAGTCTTCCTACGCCTATCCAGCCCATCAGGAATCTTACTACAGAGCACCAGCTTCATACATCCAGTCCTACGCACCTGCTCAAGTCTACAATTCAGTACCAATCCAAAGCTACCAGGCCGTACCCGTACGCAGCTATAACGTATCTCCATTGAACTACCAATCTAAGAGCTACGGAAGTGCCTACAACCCTTGGTGCTAGAAGTTCGTTCCAACATTGAAACGTTGTTAAATCCCACCATGTTATAAAAATACATTCCAAAGTGCAAAATATATTAAGAGCTTTAAATATTTGCAATCTACAACAAAAATAAAATAAAATATATTAATATTATTACGTTTTTATTTGTTTAGACGAGTGGCTGTGTGAGTGCCAGTGGAGCGCGGCTTCGCCGCTTGAGCTATGCGGTTATTTTTTTATATTATTTGATTTGAGATTTTATTTGATCGTAAAAATTGTCTTAGGTATATTTTAGTTTTCCTACAATAATTCCTGAATAAATTTTAGCCTATATTTTGCTCCATAACCTTTCTTTAGTTAAAGTCTCATAAAAATCGGTTCAGCTATTCCAGAGATTAACCCGGACTAACAAAATTACAGACAGACAAATATAAAATATATATATATATATATATATATATTTTAGTATCGTATAAATAAATATAATAATTTAAACACAATTATTTTGAAATCACAGATAGTTTCTATTTTATTCATATATCTAGATAAATAGATTATTTAAGTATAAAACTTATTTTTAAAGTGTTATTCCAAACTAAGGAATGAAAAATACTTATTTAGAAAACGTATAAAAATTTGAACGTAGAGGGAGGGGCTCAAGCCCGCGGGTCCTAGAAACCGACCAGGCGCTCTGACCACTAAGTCATACGTTCTCATCAAGCTACGCCGAATTTTTTATACGCACTGGTATAACAGTATTAAAGTCAAAAAGATAATTTTTGCTTAATGAAACGAGGTTAAAAAGTGATTTAATTTTAATCAGATCTTAATTTTGTAAGACTATGTATCAAAGATTCAAAATCAAGCCACATTTATCCAATATTTGTTTGCCAGACATTTATTTACCATGTCACATCGAAGGATGACAGAACATAATAACTGATTTTAAATTTATAAAACCATTTATCTAAGCCAGTCGTGGCGCAGCGGCACGAGGTGTGTCTGTAAAACCGACTGGCTGTGGGTTCAATTCCCACTCGAGCAGATGAAATATTTACTTAAATTTATATTTTCATTTCTTCGCTCTGGTGTCGAGGTTAAGCGCGGCGTTGAGTTCTGCCACTCAACACGCAATGCCTCCAGAATTCGGCAGAAAGTGGGGAACGAAGTGTCTTAACACTAGGTTCCCTCTGCCTACCCTGCTGTGTGCGGGATACAGCGTGAAGCTGATTTGATTTATTTATCTAAGATACAGTACGATTAGCTCTGAGTGATTATAACCTTGTAAAAATAGTGCATATCACAAAAAGTTAATATAAACATAATGTAATTTCTGATATTATTTAATTAACAACTACCAAACATTATTTATTTAAATTAATATTTCCATTTCGGCGTTGAGGCAAGGAGCGGCGTTGAGTTCCGCCACTTAACACGCAATGCCTCTAAAATTCAGTGGAAAATGGGGAACGGAGTGTCTTAACACTGGGTTCCCTATGCCTACCCTGCTGTGCGCGTGATACAGCATGAAGCTTTACTTTATTATTATTATATATATATTTATTAGATATTGTCTAGGAGTTTCCAGGAATATGTTGTGAATAACACAAATAACCATTTCTATATAATTTATTGTATTAGATATATAGAGATATTTTAGAAAAAAATGTGGAATTTTTAGCGCAATTAATTCTAAAATAATATATAATAAAAATTATCATTTTAATATCTCATATAACACAACACAGATTATGCCATAGAATAGATTTGTTTGTATATAAAGTACTATAAAAATTTTTTTTACAATTTTAAAATTAAATTCACAAGATATATTTATAGAGATTGTTATTATGTTATTCATAGCACATTCCAAAAAGAAAAATTGCAACATTCTCCTTTCGAGTGATTTGAGTTTTAACGTTTTTTACGCTCCCAGCACTTTACTATATGTAAATTCAAGGTTTTGCTGAAACTGGGTGCATTTTTTATATTCATATATTTCTTAATAATCTTATTAAAAACTAGCGAGCGCGCGCGGCTTTGCCCGCCTTCGGGGTGTATTCTAAAAAAAAACCACGAAACACGTGTTCAATAAAATATTTTTAACAGTCTGAATTTAATTTTTTATAAAAATCGGTGCGGATTTAATTTTTTTTCCATACAAATTTTTAACCCCTATTTCATCCCTTTAGGGTTAAAATTTTTCAAAATCCCTTCTTGGTGGATGTCCAGATTATGAAAATAAATTTCACGTTTCTACGCACAGCGGTTACGGCTGTGCGTGCGTCTTACCTCAGTCAGTCAGCACATGTTCTTTTATATATATAGATTGTATAGAAAATTTATTGAAACTTGTATAGAAAAATCATGTTTACAATATGAGCGAGGTCGAACTTCTAATATAAAGCAAAGCCAATATAAATCAATAAGTTAATTAATATTATCAACAACATAGTAGGTACCTAAACATGTCATCTTCCTATAAATAAATTATATATACGTTAATGCAAGACTAATTGCTGACTTTAAACTTTATTTAGGTGCGTTTTTAATTATATTTTTTTTATTTTTATGTCTATATCTAAAGTAATCTATGATATTTTTTTTTCTTTTTAGAGTATTTTATACATTATTAGAATAGTTATCGACTGTCTCCTTTTTTTTCTTTTCTGACTTGCGACTTACTTGAATAAGTATTATTTTAGCTGCCTGTTGTATCGATCAAACAGTATTGAAGGAAGCGAGAACCTAGTATAGGCGGAGCTCAACGCCGTGATCTATCTTAAAAATAATTCTGTACCCTGGGCTAGACAAATATAATTTGAGATAGTAAAAAGCGCAACCTGAAGCCTAATTTTCTCATGTACTAAAAATTGATTTTATACTTTAACACCTCTTAAATAAATTATTTTTCGTAAAAAAATTACAATATTACTTCACCCGAACACCCTTTGACAGTGCGTCAGATAATTTATCACCCGATACTAATACACAATATAATTACGATATCACGGAAGTAGTAATCAATAAATTTAATATAATACCATAGTAACCGGTCGTGGTGCAGGAGTGCAAGCGTGTAACTGTAAACGCGACATGTGGGTTCAATTCCAAATCAAAGAAATTTAATATTTAAGAAATTTATTTTTTTCGCCATGGTGTCAAGACAAAACATGGCGTTGAGTGCCGCCACTCAATACGCAATGCCTCCAGAATTCAGCGGAAAGTGGTTAGCGGAGTGTCTTAGCACTAGGCTCCCTCTGCGTATCCTGGTAGCATGCGAGATAACAGCTGATAAATAAAACTATAGTAACAGCCACTACTACAAAATATCTGTACGCTTCAAAATATAATTATTCTTCTCAGTAATATTAAAGTTGTAGAATATATTAACATTCATTATGAACTTTTAGGAGCATTTAGCGATTTTTATATTACATTTTGTATGTAATTCGCCGCTTAATTAAAAGAAGTAGGGGACTTTCCGTGCACCTGCATCTATGGAATTTGGCACTAAGAATTTACAGAAAAAAATCTGAAAAATGAGTACGTGTCATAGAAAAAAATCACTACAAACTTTTATTCGTAGTTAATCTCATTCAAAAACGTATGCCCGCAAATGTAAGTTCTTTCAACTTTTATATATTGCACTTCCCGTTGACCTATCCTGAAATTGGTACTGAAGCCTCGCTGGGCGAGACCGACTCCCGCCTAATCGGATTTTTTTTACTAAAATAGAAATTGCAATCTGTTAAATATTTTTAAACATTTTTACAGTGTTATTCCACACCTAGGAAAGAAAAATAAATCATATAATTTTTAATAATTACCTTTAAATAATTATACATTTTACAAAACCAACAAAGTTAATTATTACATTTACTCATTTCAAAACTTTTAACATAAATTGTCAATTAACTATTAAGAAACATGTCTTGAGCCTACACTGAAACGAACCTTCTAAATCGTATAGAAATAAATACATATACGAAACACGTATATGTGACGTTTCGTAGCTTTTCAAGAATAATACATTGTTAGCGTATTCGTGTAAAAGACGGTAGATTTAGGTGGAAAATAACTATTAAAGCAGTGGAATTGTGTCAATCGGAGGCAGTTAAGCAACTGCCCCCGATTGACACAATTCCCCATAAGTGACGGCCCCTTTTGGAAGGAAACTAGTGTGAAGTATTGTTAGTAGGTGATACATATCGGTTATTGCAATTACATAGTATCTCTTTCAAAATAGTTTAGAATCATATAGACGATATGTGTTTTTGACGTGTTTTTTTTAAAAACGTTACCCACTTCCGATTTCTAACAATACATATATTTTTCAGCTTTACGCTATAGAGAGGCAGAACTCAACGCCGCGCTTATTATACTATAATCCTCGAATATTATACTTATTTCAGGTTTTACCATAATTACGGAATTTTAATATTTAATATTTTCAATTCTTAGCTCTGCCACTCGGCTAGCCACTCAATATGTAGTGCCTGCAAAATTCAGCAAAATATAGGGAGCAGAGTGTCTAAGCACTAGGCTCCCTCTGCCTACCTTACTACGGAAGATACAGCATGACGATAAAAAAGAAACAAAAATATTAATAAAAGATTTTTTACCTTTCTTTTTGAATTAACTTCTTTGACGTTTCCAAGAAAACAAAAGCTGTTTTATTATATAATGTTATAATATTTTTATTTATAATTATATATACGTGTGTATGCATAAATAAATCATTAATATAGCAGAGCGTTAGCCGCGACGATTTAAAATATAATTGGCCAACCTGATTGATGTCGTAGGTGCGCCCTAGAGACTCTATATCGATCTATCTTGAAGCACTCACTTACTATTAACCTATAGAATAGAATACATTCCACGACGCTTCAAACTTATTTTGAAATTTTGAAGGGAAAAATTTGAAGAAACTATATTTTTTTAATTGTTGTCTGTTTTTCTGTTTGTCCAGACTTATCTCCGTAACAGTTGAACCGATTTTGATGCGACTAACATAGAAAGATAGAGCAATATATTTGAGCACCAGATGCGTTTATCCGACAAATGTCAAATAACTTCAATAACTAACACACATACATTGATAACATTTTTTTTAATACATTTTTTGCGAACAAAAACAAATAAATGAAATAATCAATAAATATTTAAATTACATTTTATTTTGTGGATATCAGTATAGATGACCGTTTTAAAATAATTAATCAAGTTTTCTCCAAATACACTCAAATGATATTAAATAAATAGTTCAAGCGGGCGAAGCTGCGCGACGGGCCGTTGGTACTTATATATAACTTACATACAATAGTTTCATAGTTAGATAACTTATAAATAAATGTATTTATAAGGTATCAAAGTCACAACTAGGAAGATCCTTGATATTAGAACATCAGAGCGAAGAAATAGAAATATAAATTTTAATAAATATTTAATTTCCTCGAATCCACAACCATCGCGTTACAGTCACATCTTTGTGCCCCTGTGTGCTTATCATTATCTTAGTAGTGGCTTATCATTATCATAATATCACCCTTTCTTACGACATA